>CM042426.1:10455441-10622941 GCA_023631565.1 Gymnocephalus cernua | reverse complement strand
CCCGCTCCATTGTCCCCTCACTCGCAAACAAGACCCCAAGGTACTTAAACTCCTTCACTTGGGGTAAGGACTCATTCTCTACCTGGAGAAGGCACTCCATCGGTTTCCTGCTGAGAACCATGGCCTCAGATTTGGAGGTGCTGATCCTCATCCCAGCCGCTTCACACTCGGCTGCAAACCGATCCAGTGAGTGCTGAAGGTCACAGGCCGATGATGCCATCAGGACCACATCATCTGCAAAGAGCAGCGATGAGATCCCCAGCCCACCGAACTGCAACCCCTCCCTACCACGACTACGCCTCGATATCCTGTCCATAAATACTACGAACAGGATTGGTGACAAAGCGCAGCCCTGGCGGAGGCCAACCCTCACCTGGAACGTGTCCGACTTACTGCCGAGAACCCGGACACAGCTCTCGCTTTGGTCATACAGAGATTGGATGGCCCTGAGAAGGGACCCCCTCACCCCATACTCCCGCAGCACCTCCCACAAAGTCTCCCGGGGGACCCGGTCATATGCCTTCTCCAGATCCACAAAACACATGTAGACTGGATGGGCATACTCCCAGGCTCCCTCCAGGATCCTTGCTAGAGTAAAGAGCTGATCCGTTGTTCCACGACCAGGACGGAATCCGCATTGTTCCTCTTCAACCTGAGGTTCGACTATTTTTGACCCAGAAAAACTAAAAGTTGCATGGTTGATGGGAAGACAACTCAAGGGTTAAAATGTGACACCAATCAAGAGTTTGGGTAAACTGGGCCCAATCTGCCGGCGATATGATTTCTCCCTGCAGCTCAGGCTGGAAACTCCGTAACAATTTTGCGGGAACCAATCACAAACTGGCTTATCCACCTGGCGCGCTATTGCCGGGTTTAACGCGATGACGATAGAGAAGCGACCAAGCAGCTTTTTGTTTACATTCAACCATATAAAAATGGACCGAGTGACTCCGCTGTTTTTGACGGAGACAACTGTAGTCTATTAGAAGCACTGTGATGGTGATGGTTGAGCGTTACTGAGCGTTACTGCGCAGCTGCAAACTGAGCTTCCTGCCGTAGATGTGACGTGAGCAACGTGTCTGAACGTTGTAAGTCTTCTAGTAGCTGTGCAAGAGAAATCTCAATCATTCCCAATCTTGCAGAGACGGAGAGCGTAGGTATATGTAAGGAGATAACATAGGCACAGGCTAATTATTGCTGACTAAAATGCTAGTTAACATTAGCAATTAAACTTAAACAGCTAATGTACGTTGAAACTGCCTGCGAGCTTCTCCTGTACTGTACGGTAATTCCTCTACTATGCGACAGTAAGTCGCGTGGTTATGACACAATCGTTAGCCTATTTTTATAAAAACATCTGCTACGGAGCCATAACGTGAGGTACAAGGTAATGGAGCCTTTTATACATTGTCGTGTTTCTTTAGAAACAAACGATGGACAAATTAAGTCTTTAAACGCTTCAGATGTAAAGTTATTGGCTGTCAAAGTGACGCCAAAATGAATGGCAGTCAATGGAATGCTAACGGGGGTGATGGTTTGGGTAGCATAAAATGGCGCCATCGCGGCTTCGCTCTGAGGAGAGAAGCCTGCCCCCTTGCATTCAACAAGCCGGCCACCGAAGCGCAGCAACCAAGGGGGCAGGCTTCTCTCCTCAGAGCAAAGCCGCAATGGCGCCATTTTGCTAACCCCTATCCATCACCCCCCTTTAGCATCCCATTGACTGCCATTCATTTTGGCGTCATTTTGACAGCCAATAACTTTACATCTGAAGCATTTAAAGACTTCATTTGTCCATCGTTTATTTCTAAAGAAACAATACAATGTATAAAAGGCTCCGTTACCTTGTACCTCACGTTATGGCTCCATAGCAAACGTTTTTATAAAAATAGGCTAACGATTGTGTAACGCTCAACCATCACCGGAAAAGTGCTTGTAATAGACTTCACTTGTCTCTGTCAAAAACAGCGGAGTCACTGGGTCCATTTTATATACTGTCATTGGCAGCAACCTGTCGCTGCTACGTCACCCAGATCGTTGGTCTGATTGGTTGAAGGACTATCCAATTGCGTACAGAGTCATTTGAACTATGCCCGTTGATCATGCCTCTTGTGCAGAGAAAATACAGAGCAGACTCCCCAGACTAATGTTCAATCTTAAAAGATTGAGCTTGGTCTGGTGATAGCCAGACTAGAGTTTGGGCTCATGCTAATGAACACAAACACATCTGGCCCTATACTTTCAAATATCAGTGGAAGAGATAGATTTCTGCAGCAGACTCATGTCAATGGCAATCACATATGCTGCCATGTCACCCAACAGTGTGGATTGTTACCATGGCCTTAATTTGACATTCACACATGTACTGTATGTGTGTTATTTGATCATCTATTAGATTTATCCATATTCAGCACAAAAAGGTGTAACAGTACAATCACAATGTTTTCAAGTGATATTGTGGTTGCTATACAATCTAAAATAATGCGAACTTCGTTATTATGACAACAAATATTTGACCATTAGTATAGTTTAGTCATGAATACATGATTAATAATACTTTTGTCTTTGCTTACTTTGGGTTTAATAAAACAAAAAAGTTTTTTTTCAGGACATCTTTTTCTGTTCACGAGTCAGTGTAATGCATTCATCTGTGTAAAACAACATTAACATGTGGAGCTCCTCTCTATCGTGTTACTCCTCTCTGTGTTACAGCAAACCACAGAGAGCCTCTGCACAGGAAATCACGGTGAGTTTTTCATAATGTGTTCATTCTGGGAGCATTCAGACCACAGCGTATCTGACTCATCCTAACACTTCAATCTACCAGTCCAACTTATCAGAAACCTTATTATAGGAACATAGACAGACAGACAGACAGACAAACAGACACATACCATGGCCACGGCCAAAGGAAAGTGTAATCCTACAATGCTGTCAACAGTTCCACGTAAAGGTTAACACTATAACAAGAAGAGATTGAACAGATATTGCCTACATTCCTGGGTTTGTAGTTGTCAACAGGCCACGGGTCATGTTTGTCTGATGGACTTTGACTGTGTTTCTGCATTTGTTAATTCATATAATAATATAATATATAATGACTTGCTGCTATTTTGTGAGCTGAGAGAATCAGATTCAATGACTCTGCAATGTACCTTCCTTGTAAAGAAAAAAAAGGTTTTTAATGAGGAAATACATCAGACTACATAACATTCAAAGATCATCAGATTATCTTTTTTTAAAAGTTAGATAGATCCATGAAATTCAAATCATATCATTTTGAAATCCGTCAGCATTAATCTGACAGCTAAACTGTATATGTTAATTTAAAAAAACATGAGATACATTTCTGCGTTAGCAGAAATTTAATACCTTGAGGAAAAATGACTGAAGGGTGCTTGCCAAGAGGTGAGAGGTTGCCATGGAAACATTCAAAGGAAAGAAGATCCATTTGCCAAGATCTTAACAAGACATCTGACTCAGGCAAGATATTTGTTATTAGTCAGACATCACAGGCCTAGCTACCAGCAGATCAAATATAGTCTATCTAACGGCACAGTTTACAGTACAAATACAGCAGAGGCACATATAGCAAGATTGAATTGGTGTTATCATGAAATAGGGGATTAGAGATGTTAGTGCATAATAATGCAATAATGCATCAAGTTTGAGGAATATGCATTACTTTTAAACAAGTGAGTGAAACTAATGTGAGCAAAAATAAATCTAACTAGGAATAAATGGAATAGATAAAATAATTACACAATAAAGCAAACAATAAGGTTCTCCTGCAGTTCCTCAGTCCATTAGTCTTACACTGCAATCAATGGATCATTAGGCCCTATCCGCCTCAATAATGCAAAAAGAGCAAACCAGACAAACACCGCACAGCCTTATCTGCATCTCACCTCTCAACACAGCAGGAGCCAATTAGGTAAACAACACATTATCCAACCAACACTGTGTGCATCAACTGGCATCCTTCTGTCAGAAACGGTGTGCAGACAGGTCTGTGTCTAAAGCTACGTTCACACATGGCTGTTCACATTACCTTTTAAAATGTGGCCTACCGTATATCAGATTCCAGTGTGAACTGTTTGCGGTTTCGAACTGACCCGCATGCGCAGAAGAACAATAACAATGACGCAGCACGCTGTTGCACTAAAGTTAAAGAGGTTATGGACAGTCAGCATTTTCGCTTTCATTTCAAAGTTTTTGTGTAATGGCAGCCGTAACATTAATGAGCAAGTGCTGAGGAGGAGACAAATGAAGAGAAAGACAGCCAAATTGGCTATTTTGGCCTTTTGCAGGGTTATGGCCTCAAATTCACTACATAGGTCTGTGTGGATGCAGATATGAAGCCAGGAGCGATGGGACTGCGTTGTGAATAGCTTCACAGGGACGCAGTTTATTCAAAACCTTTGGATGTCAAGGACAACTTTTGATTATCTCTGTCAGCGCCTTTCCTCAAGACTCCTACGGCAGGACAATCAATTTAGGCTAACTCCCGCCGGCTCACACTACTTCTGAAGAAGTCTGACCAAATCAGATTTGGGCCACGTTTGCCTGCAGTCTGAATGTAGCCTAATTGACTGTAAGGCATGCAAGCAGAATAGAATATGTGGGTTGTTATTCATAGCCTGCATATCACACAGGTTATTATCCATTATCTATTACACTACTATAAATGTAATAGGCTATATACCTGGTGATTCAAATTATCAACCTGGAAAAGTGTGAACGCATTTGCACTTACAGTACTGTTTTTAAATGAAAAGATAAACTAACTAAACTAATAAAAAATGATGAATATAATATCAGTCACCAGCAATTGCGTAACTTGTCTCCAGAAATGAAACAGACGCATACATAGGAATCCTGATGACAAAAGGCAGATAATGGCAGATAGGTTAGAGCTTTGTGACTTGACATCACCGCACTGCCCACATCAGGGACAAAGCAGCCAATGGCAGGACGCATTTTAACCAGACATGTGACCAAACCAATGAGAGCGCAGCTGCTTTGTTTTCCTGCCTGCATGGCTCTGTTTAGTGCGCACATGTGACCTCAGAAGGCGCTTACTGGTATTTAAACATCATCGACAGGGTGCTGAAGCGGACAGCTCCCCATACAGATAAACAAACCAAAACCTAAACACAATGGCTCGTTTGGCTCCCCGTTATGGACGCTTTGAAGCCCTTTTCTATATTTAACTCTCAGTGAAGATCTCCATTTCCCCAGCCGCGCATCATCTTTGAAAATTAAAGGACTTTATTTTTAAGCCGCTGACGAGAACGGCACCGTGCTCTCTCTACAAACAGCAGTTTAAAGCGGATGTTGTGACACCTGTAGCTGAATCTGGATCTCAATCTTCCGAGACGAGAGGTTGGATTGTTTCACATCCGTTCTGCATCCGCCCTGCAGGAGAGGTGCTCCGGCGCTGTCTGATCTCGAGTGGGGAAGCGCAAAGGTATAGCCTAAAGCCATTTACAGACGCATTAATATCTAAGCCGCTCTCTGTGCCTGCTTAGACAGGAAGGAGCATGGATAGAGAGGAATTTGCTCTGACTAGTGCGTTGAAGGGATTTGTAGAGCTGGGGGTGTGCTCCTGTTTAAACTAAGCTAAGGACAGTGGGCAGTCACTAACAGCTCGCCATTTCTTTTTGAGCCTTCTTTGGTTTATTATTTCATATTTTTGGAGAGTAGATAACCTATATATATTTTTTAATCAGCCATGGGGAAAGATGAGTGCAAAACAATGCTGGACGCTTTGAACAAAGTGACCGCTTGCTACAGGCATTTAGTCATCGCCCTGGGAAGCACCTCAGACTCACAGAACCTGCGGGAGGAGCTGAAGAGGACCCGCAAAAAGGCCCAGGAGCTGGCCGTGGCCAACAGGACTAAACTGACCTCTCTGCTCAAAGACAAGAGCATCAGCAAAGAGGACCGGGCCGAGTACGAGCGCCTATGGGTGTTGTTCTCGAGCAGCATGGAGCTCCTGGAGGTGGACATGAAAAGGTCCCTGGAGATAGGGCAGGATTTCCCCCTCAAGGTGCCGACGAGACACCTGATCCAGACGGGGATGACCGGCAGCACCACCACGGTGGCGGCCCGCGCCATGAGCGTGCAGAACATGAAGTACGAGGCGGACAGCAACATCGACACGGCGGACCTCCGGGACCTGCAGTGCGAGATCTCCCAGGTGAGCCAGATGATGGAGGAGATGGAGATGAAGGTGCAGGTGGCGCCGTGGGCCGTCGAGGCGAAGCAGGAAGCAGGCGCGGAGCTCAAGTCCAACATGAGTGTGGGGAATTCCTCCGTGGGTGTGATCTCCATCTGCGAAGAGGAGCCCAAAGAAGAGGAAGGAGGCGGCAGCAGGGACACTGGCTTCGCGTCGATCTGCGCTGTGGTTGTATTCTTAGTCATCGTTACGGTGGCTGTGGTTCTAGGATATTTGGTCATCAACATGTCCTAAACTTTCTATAACCAACAGCCCACCCTGATGGACACCCCGCGCGGCTGCCCACCGGCGCGTCATCGTAGTTACAAGAGCCAGCAGCTCCACAACAGAGAAAGAGTTTTTTTATTTTTATTTTTTTGAGGAGCTGACAAAATTGGGGACACGTGAAGTTATTCATCTTTCTCGGATTGTATTGTGAATGTATTCGGTGGAGTTGAGGAGTTGCACTAGATAGCCTACAATGTAGAATGGACGTCGAGCACACTTTGAGGTTAGGTAGGCTATATTTTTAAAGGGGCCAAGGGGTCGTGTAGCCTATTTTTGGAAGAAGAAAAAAAAAAAGGCATGAAATTACGTGACAGTGTCTGGCCATCAGCATCAACAACACGTAATCCAAGTGGATTAGTGGAAAAGCTCAAGCGTAAATGTAGCCTACTGTTAAGTATTCCCCTTGATGTTCTGCTGATTGATGCTTTAAATTTATGAATTCAATCCAGCAAAGTCAGACGTGTTCAAACGAGCATGGGGCATCAGAGAAGTGGGGTCAACTTTATGGGAACTAATAGAGCCACTATTCCAGTTGGATGTGATCAAATCCGCACTGTTCCACGCGCACAGTTTCAATACACCATACGATCTGTATATTGTAGTATGCCTGCATCGTACTGATAGTAATCGCATCAAATCACAACGTTCTCCATGAGAGCCTTGGGGACCTGAGAGACATCCACAGTATTTTAATAATGCACCCATTCACTGTAAGCCTTTTCAGGGTTTTCTTGAAAACAGTGTTGAATGTATACATTGCAACATGTGAACAGAGGGTTTGTACATACAGACTGCTGTCAGATAATGTACATATATAAGTATATTTATTATAATAAAATGTTGAAACACATTTGAGAAACGTGCAGTTTGAAGAAATATAGCTCCCAGGTGTATCACAAGCAAGACTAGAGCAGTATTTACATTGAGTTGAATGTCATATAACATGGAAAATTTGTTTGAGTTATGGCCAGTTTGTAATGACAGCAAAGCTTGACACGCATACATCAGATGTACAGATTTATTTTAAGCAGAGGATTAGTATCTTAGACGTAACCACACTGGTTTTAAAATAGTGTTCTATTTAAAACGGAAAGGAGACTAAAACAGATTCTTTAACTCCCTAATGGTTTTAGGTATAAGAGTCTTTAAAGGTCCAAGGTGAACTGAGAGTGGATGGCTGCCAGAGCCGGGAGGGGGGGGGGGGGGGGGGTGCAGTTGTCCTGGGCTAGTTTGAGGTCAGCTCAGAAATAGTTTCAAGTCAGAAATCTTAATCACATGGTGTCAAAGAGCAAAGACTGGGTTGGTAGTTGAGAAAACCCCAAGCAGAGTATGGTAGTCATTTATTTGAAACAAATATCTCTGTGGGTCTAAGGGGTTGAAAAATAGTTTTGAGTAGATTTTTCAAATATGGAATTAAGATGATTAATCCACAATTGAAAACAAAACAAAAACTATAACATCTCTAAGTGTATGGTAAATTATAGTTTATGGCACATTATCGTAAGGAAATTTACGTAAAACCCACAGAGTGCATCACTGTTTACAAGGCAGGGACTGAATTAAAAAGCAGATGATATATAGTATCAGAATCTTTTCAGGTAAAAATGGAACAGTAAGATTAAAATATACAGGCAGTACATCAAAATTATGTAAAGTGCTACTAACAACTACTATTAAAGAGAAGGGTTAGTCCACAGTATCTAAGCATTCTGTGTCTCTCCTCTGTTACAAATTCACAAAGATCCTTTGACATCAGCTAGTTTGTCACTTACCAGTGGTGCTTTCAGGCAGAAAAAACAGTCACCTCAGGATAAATAAATCAATGTATATCTATCCTCCATAGTACAGGTGTTGGACAACTTCAGTAATTCGTACTTATTCACATGCTCTGTTATAACTGCTTCAATGTTCAGCGGTTCACAATGAGCTCTGAAATGACTTTGATGATCTCCTCCCCCATTTCCTGAGGCGTTTCTTCCGATAACTGCACAAGGTAAATAGACCCTTGGCATTTAAAGACCACTCAGCCTTAGTTGCCGGCGTTGGAAGTATGTTATAATCTCATAGGATCAAATTTAATTAAAGATACTCTCCTCTTCAGAGGCTTGACTCCTTGTGGGAGTAATGGAACAAAATTAAATTGTTCTTATATTTAAAAAAAAAACTGGCAAGTGTAAAATATTCAAGTTGCAGATTAGGATAGCAATCATTTGGGACATTGAATGTTCATTTAGCAGACTACTTAAAATGCCTTTTCCTTTTTTATCTCTTATTGCAGGCTCTCTCGTCTCTGCTTAGCCTCTCGAGGTTAGAAACCTGTGGAGAAACATTAATGGAATATAAAAAAAGCTGAAATGCAACACAACTCAGCTTCTTAAAACACTGATACCACAGCAGGGAGAGCATTTTTGGCAGACTTTGATGCATGAAAATCAGTGGGTTGCTCACACCCAATTCACACAAGGCTTTCTGACATCTTGTTGATCCTTGTTGTCATCTGACAGAGGCACTAAGCTCTGCTAACAGTGTGTCATGAACATCAAACTCACGACAGACTTACATTGTCATCTGGAGTCCTAAAAATATAAAGGTGATTAATTAAACATGGGGGAGAAAGGGAGGGGATTCAAATAGTAGAGCAGAGAAAGCCTCCTGAAACACTGCACTTTCAAAATCCATCCCTCATGTTCCAAGTAGAGGTTGACTTTTATGCAACTTTGAGACTGTTTTCATGCATGCTGAAATTACTTTGCAATCTTTGTTACGCAAGCTGCTTCTGAAAATAGCCACAGCATCAAAGTTTTAGAGTACACGCTTCATTAGATACAAAATGGCTCTTTACAGGTGAATAAATCGACTTTCTCTACAGTCGTATGGAGGCATTTTATTTAAACTTATGCATGACAGAGCCATTTACCTGCTTCAAAACAAACAAACATATATATATATATATATATATATATATATATATATATATATATATATATATAGTATGTATATAAATATATTATGTATAGTATAAACAGACTGGTTCACAGACCTAGAGGCGAGCTAAACACTTGGCAGACAGACCCCTGCAACATCACCTCATCTGGACGAAGATGGTTGGCTGTGGGTTGCCATAGAAACCCTCAACCACAAACAGCACAGAAGGTTGAGTAGTGTTATTTCAACTCGCCCCCTTTTTGCCACCACCATCCTACGCACACACAGCACTCTAGCAGGAGATGTAGTGTGAGGGACAGAGCTGAACATGGGACCAAACCTCAGCATCCCCACCACCACGCTGACAGATGAAATGTGAAAAAAAAGAAAAGAAAGTCAGATTGAGCCGTGCTGACTTGTTCTAGTGTGTCTCATCATTCTAAAAGAAAATGTTCCAATCAGGTCAGAGTGACTTAAAGGAATAGTTTGGATATTTTGAAGGTTGTATGAAGTACTTATCAGTCAGTGTCTACCTACAGTAGATGGCAGTCTGCATGGCCCCAGTTTGGAGAAGTGTATGTGAATGTACTGCTGTTGATGAGGGCAGCAGCTAAACACATTTTAGACACCTAAAAAAAGGCCCACCAAAAAAAAAAAAAATCAATATCGGTTAAATGTCGCTATATTTAGAACATTTTCCACCACTTTACCTTGCCGCCAGGCAGCCCTTTCCAACAGGTAACTGAAGCCGTTATATCCTTTGCCTTTCTCAAAGCCACCAGACTCATTTGACAAAAACAGTAATTTTACCTCGCAGAACACGAGAGTTGCTGGTCTATCGCTACCTCGATCGGTTAGTATGTTTGTGTTATTGTGCGACTTTAGTGAATAGTGAATCCAAACTAACACTTTAAAGCACTAAAGGTGGATATTTTTTGCTGTTGCCTGTGCTGCCCAAGTCAACATCAGTACATTGCTTACTTCTACAAACTGGGGCCTTGCTGGTCTCCATCTGTAACACACTATGGAGAAGTATTGAACTATCCCCTTAAGGGTATACGCTTGCTGGATAAAACAAGCAACACCATTATGATACACATTTCTTTTGATGTGGAGCCTCAGACAAATCCAAAATCAATACATTGAAACACTGTATATATAGATCTTTCCATCTCTTCCACTCTCACACCCTGAAGTGCACTTAATGTTTCTGGGCCAAAAAGAGGAGGACTTATAGCCATATTGTTACACAGATACTTCATATAAATTGCCTTTTAGAGCAGGCATTGCAATAGTAGATGTGGAAATTTGTCAAGCACCCATTAGACTTATTCTGTTTTATTCAGCTCACTCACTATGTGCTCACATGTGCATCACACACCATCATATGCACAAATCACCTAAAAGCAGTGTGAGACAGCATCAGTTAAAAGATCAAATTAATAATGAATACATTGATCCGTCTAATAATAGATTAATAAATGGCAACCACAGGGCACAATCAATTCGACAGATTATTTCCTATGAGTAATCAATTTGCCATGAGGGACACTGCCGTAAGCAGGTAAGATACCCAAAGGTGAAGCCCTGCAGTGCAAACCCCACCCACACACACACACGCACGCACGCACGCACGCACGCACACACACACACACACACACACACACACACACACACACACACACACACACACACACACACACACACACACACACACACACACACACACACACACACACACACACACACACACACACACACACACACACACACACACACACACACACACACACACACACACACAAGAAATGAACTCCATTGATTGAAAAAAAATGTGGAGGGACAGATCTCTGGGCCATAGCCACAGCTATTCTTCCTGGAGGACTCCAGGAAGAATAGCTGTGGCTATGGCCCAAGCTAATGGAGATCCCAATAAATCAAACAAAATTAATTTAAAATCTCTCTAGGTCTGATGGAAATGACTGTGACGTAACATGGACATGGAGTCATTAATACAGTCTGGTTAAGACCAGGAGTATTCCCCAAAGAAAAAAAGGTCTTGTTTGTCATTGACAAGGACACAATAAGCCTTTTCCACTGAACACATTTTGACATGTCACAGTAGGAAAAGCATGGGTAAATTTAATGATGGCGGAATTCCATTTAGCTGCTTCAGTTTCAGAGTCCTGGTATTGTACATGTGTCACACTCTACAACAGGGAGCAGATGTTTGTACTTGGGTGTGATGGTGATCTGCAGAATTATAGTGGAGGGATCTACGATCACAATGCGGTGCAGTGCAGAGTCGTCCTGAGGATCCTCCAGCTGAGGGTCTGCGCTGGTTCCCACCTCAGCCTCTCCTGAAGTGTCCAACGGGTAGCGTTTGTCACCTGGAAGGAGTGGAGAGCCCAAGAGAAAGAGAAAATAGCAGAGATGGAAAACAAAAACAAATGGTTAGTCTATCATAAGCATTCACATTACTGTTTCATCACTAACATCATCCTCATAAGCAAGACGATAACAGTAGAACAGCTAAATAATAGCAATAGCAGCCGTTAGAGTCCAGCCACTACTGCTAAACTACCAATCCGGTTTGTTTTTTACTATGGAACAATTCTTAAAAAAAATGAGGTTGATGATACTGTATATTTTACTTTTAACAAAGACCAAAACCAACAATACATCAGTCACTTTCTCTATACTTTCCAACTTCCTCAACTAGTAAGCGTATTCCTTCTTACTGCAATATAGACCTTTACTATAGTTTTTAGCAAACATTACTTGAACAGGAGTAAATTTGTTGGAGACTATTTTCAGCAACAGATTTGGAATGATAGTATTTACAGCTTCAGGATGGATGTATGTGGGTATAACTCAAAATAAACTACAGTGCCCATGTTTATTAAATAATGTGTCAACAGTATGGCTCACTGGTGCGCATTTCATAGTTTTTGGACAACAATGGAGTCTAATGGCACAGAGGAATAATATCACTTCTAACTATAGAATATCACTTTCACATTCATTCATAATATTATAAAGCTGAACTAAAAGTAATATGTAATATGATTTACTTAATGAAACATTCATTTGGCAAGCTTCAATGTTGGTTTGGATGTAACTTAGACGCGGTAGACAATAAGCACCTGGCAGCAGTGATATGTAGTGTTCATCTTTTAGCGAAACAACAGGCAGCCACTGCTCGCAGCCCTCTGTGGCACGCTGGCTGGCGAAGTTGTGGAGGTCATATAGCAAAGGGAGGCGGCACATGCGGCTGAGCTCGTAGAACTGTGGAGGGGCAATCCACAACTCCTGTGCCTGGTAACTCTGGAGGACCTCTGAGGCTGTGGACCACTGAAACACACACAGAGAAAGAGAGAGAGGTAGTGTTTAACAAATGTACAAGTGTGTTTTCCCTCTCCACTAAATACTGTAGTGTCCATCAACTTGATCAGCTGTTGTTATGGAGAAGACACCAACCACAGCCACTGTTACGTTATGTACACAGTCTTGTACCTGCTTTCATAGTCAATGAAAAGTGCCTGGCACAATTTCCTAAGCGAGTGTGTCCAAAGTGACATTTTCACATAACTTGCTTTGACCAACTGTCCCAAAGATATTCAGTAAAGCCCGACCGATACTGGATCTTTGAAGCCGATACTAACAACAATATTTGGGAGGTTGCTGATAAAGATAATAAGATATATGGACTGACAGTAATTAAAAAAAAACACATAACATAAACAAGTAATTTTGATAACAGACTCCTTCAACGTTCTTTTTTATTGTCATAGATACTGAATCATACAGTATGTCTAACAGACAGTTGAAAAAAAGAGTCTACTTTTAAGTGCTCTATGGTGGACAAACTATGGGCATTTTTGCTAGAAGAAAAAATGACTGAATGTTTGGTTGACCATCATAATGGATGCGATTACTTTTCTGTTGATGGATTTATCAATTCATTGTTTTAGCTCTAATGACATCATTTTATTTATTTATTTCCCTGTAAAGCACTCTGGTCAACAACCTTTACTTGATTTATGTATCACCTGAAAGCGCACTATTTCCTTTTCATCCTGAAGTGTGTGGGGGATCTCCTGCAGGCAGCAGATGAAGAAAGCGGTGTCAAACCTCGTCACACCGTATCGGCCTGTGGGAGTCAGCCAGTTGCCCCACTCATGTAAAGCCCAGATGTTGGGCAACACCTCCAACTCTCTGCACATCCTGATGAAGTTGGAGGGGTTCTGGTTCACCAGAGCCCTCCACCTGGTGAGTTCATTACTGCACAGATCGCTTGCACTGTTGTGTGGTACTTGATCAGTTGCACACCTGTCCTCTATGCTTTTTAACAAACGTTTCACTTCCACTTTAGACACAACCAGGAGCACACCTGACTCCTCAAACGTCTCCCTCAAGGCGCAGATCCGGAAGGCGACCTCTCCCGGGATGGGAGAGCCCAGTTTCAGTCGGTCCGTGGCGAACATTGGAGGTCTAGTCTCCACCGGCTGGGTGACACTCCTCAAACCAAAATTAGGAAAGTTCCTGAAAGATTTAAAAATGTCCAGCCATTCACTCGAAAAGTCCGAAGAGTCCACCACGCCTCCGGGAAACACATACGCGTTAGGCATGAATCCACTTTTACTGCTTCGCTTAAGCAGTAAAACGTCGTAATCAAAGCAGGACTTGTGCGGCAGGTGTGACCGTCCGTAGCTGCTTCCCAGCGGTGAACCTGGGGCGGCTGTCAGCGGTGTCCTTGCCGATAAACAGTCTGCACCGAGCCTGTGGCCTGCGGCTAAAATAAGAGTAGCCGCCTCCTTCCAGTGCTTCAAATTGGTATTCATCCTAAAACTATCAGAGTGTTTTCTTAACTTTCGCTAAACGCGCTTAGCTTGTTGGAACATGGATGTTTCGGACATGTTTACTCAGTTTGCTCTGCCTCGCGATATTTCTTTGAAGTGACGTGATTCGGGGAGGACACGAGCTGCTATCGCCACCTGCAGGCTGGATGACCTACAGAGATACAAACGTATTTAATTTACCAAGGCTACAACAATACAAAGTGTATAGCCCATATTTTGAATACAATATGTAATATGGACATTGTGCTTTTTTTTAAATTGTTTTTGTCATTCCTGTTTTACCATCTTCATATGTCTTTCAAAATTCAACATGATTTAGATAATTAGGATTTCGTAATTTTGCAAAGCACTCCAACCTTTGCTGTAACTGATTAAAATGTGTAACATTTAAACTCTTTCTGCTTTCTGGCAGTTCAAATTTAAGTGAGTCAAAAATGGCAAATTGTCTCAGTGTTAAAATGATCTCACTATGTTCTATACACAGTACAGTCTCGGCTGCCTGCACAACTATTTACTATTTAACTGAAATATCACAATTCAGTAAATAAATACAGCCTATGACTGATTCCTGATTTTTAGGGATTATTTTCTTCCCCAGTCATAGTTTATATGCAGCGCTGAAAGTACACAGGCTCAAAAGCTGAATTCTTTCTGTAAATGCACTTAGTCAGATCCTAAGCCCCAGTGAACGTGTCTGAAACCTGCACTCTGTTATTATTCATATATTATTGTTCTCAGGGTTACTGAGTTCATATGCTAATGTGTTAGCTGATTACCACGTGCAGGCGAGGCAGTCTGTCTGAGGCAACTGTTGAATTGCTTCACTGAGAACATGTCCTTTGTATTTCAGCAAGTGCCTCAAGAGCTGCAGCCACCAGAGGAAGTCAGTGATACAAGTCAATATTAGTAGAACTTGCAGATATTCGTGCATGTCCTGTATCCTTTTGTTGAGGATGTCACCTTTGAGATTAAGTGCCTAAACACAGAAATTGAATCTAACGATAATCCAGTTAGACTTACATTTACAATATTATAAATAGTGTAAATACAGAATGCACTGAAAAAAATCACAAGAAGAAAGACAAGAAAGTTAGTGTACACCTTTCTTGTTTTTGTCCAACGATATGGACAAGTTGTTCTCATATTCAGCTCAACCCATTCTCATTTTGAAGGCTATAATGGTCTGCAACCAAAGGTTGGAGTCAAGGGGGTACTTGGGTCAATGAAGCAAAACCTTGACTTTAATTTTATCACAATTTATGCTGATGTGAAAACATGTTCATGAAACAATCAGATAATACACAGATCAAAAAGTCTATTTGTGAAATAAACAGAAAGAAGAACATTACAGTGAAGTTGTCTGACAGAGAGAGACGTAGAGGCAGAGTAGAAAGGGAATGTAACACACACAAACACACACACACACACACACACACACACACACACACACACACACACACACACACACACACACACACACACACACACACACACACACACACACGCACACACACACACGGGTGTCATATATCCTTATCAAAGAAGCATTGTGAAGAAAGTCAGGTTAGGTCAGCTCAGAGGGGAGGAGGTGTTTCAGATTTTTCTGTTGAAAATTGAAACTTTTCCTGAAAGTGTCTACAGAGTACCTCTACTTCTCTGTCTTTAGCCACCACCCATTCGTCCAGGGCTAGCCAGGATGTCCAATCAGATCTGGGAACCTCCCACTGAAGGAGTGTGCTCACGGGGAGCCCCAGGTTTTCATTTGCATTAGACATTCCTGCTCTCCTTCATTTAACTCAACCCAGTAGAATTTGTGGGTTCATATCATACCTGGTCTGAAACATTCAAGGTTCATGGAGCATCACTGAGGTGGTTTACATCAATCATATGTAAGTAAAACACTATCTATCTATCTATCTATCTATCTATCTATCTATCTATCTATCTATCTATCTATCTATCTATCTATCTATCTATCTATCTATCTATCTATCTATCTGTACACTAGTAAAAAAAAGCCTCATGATACTTGTACTGAACTGCAGTGATTTGACTTAAAATCTTCGCACAAACATGTTTATACAAGGTGCGTGACTTCTTGGTAATAATGGTGGTCCTTTTACAGCAAAGCGATAATCCACCCTAAACCTAGTACCTAGTAGATGAAGTCTATAAAATACTACACCTGTCAACCCTTTTGTGAGCTGCTCCACTAACATGTAAGATATCTCTTGGTGTGGCTAGATTTATGGCTCAGAACCACTGTGCCACAGTTGCATATTGTCATCATAGGAACCTAACAAAATGTTGTGCAAAGTACAACTTAAGTCAAAATCTGGATAATGGCATTTTATGGTAATACAATCTGTAAAATCACATTTTAAATGCATTTGGTTTTAAGTGGATTTTCACTGACTTGTTTTACTTGTGTGAACCTTATTGTTTAGCTAGATAAGAGCAGAGGGCACAGTGTTCCCTATAAACCCTAAAATTAGATTAGATAGCTTAAGCAACATAAACTTAAGGAACTTCTCTCTCTTCTTCTCTGAGATACATTTGTGTTTTCTCATGCACCAGCAGACAGAAATGGAGGAAGGCAACATCAGAAAGAGGAAAGAGTCACACAATGGTTCCACCGGCCACAGCGCGGACTGTCAGAATAAAGAGAAGCAGCCGAAAGCTACTGTGCTTCAAAAAGATGTGAGCGTGTATCTGTTTGCCTGACTGTGTGTGTGTGTGTGTTCCTGAGAACAAGTATCATTAGATGTTCACACAGTAGGATCCCACCATCAGTACCTTTTCGTAATGGGGGGGGGGGGGCTGAGTACCAGGCAGTACCTCTCTACCGTCTCTACATATTAACTCCACAATGATCCACTTAGTGGTGCTGTCCAGGCACCCTAAGCTCCTTAAACCTTAAATTGAATTTAGGGTGACTGAAAGGGTAAATCTCACTGGATAAATTAGGATTATTATGACAAATGAATACCTCATTTCCCCTCACTTTCTAAGGTCACATATCTGGTTAGTTGAGATATATATAAAAAAAAATCCATCAAGACAAAAACCTTTGACATGTCTGCATGCTTGTGGGGGAGTAATTTGTATTCTTCCTAAGCATTCATTCCATGTGCAAATGGACAATAATCCCATGAAAGGGACAATTATTAGGTTTGTGTGCTCAGATAAAACTAAGTCTACAGCCATAGGATCAGCTGGGTAAGGCTGGACAGTAATCTAAATGCTAATGTCAACATACTAACATGCTTACATTTTGCAGGTAATGTTCATTCATTAGTGTTTTAGAATGCTAACATTTGCTTATTCATATTCAACACAAATACTGCTGAGACTGGTGGAAATATAATTAGTTTTGAAAGTATATGGTCATTATTGACCTGCTGGTAGTGCTGCTATACATGAAAAGCCAGTGGCCCACTAAAGTCATTAGAATACATCCTAAGGTTACAATGGATGTGAGTACCAAATTTCATGGGAATCCATTAATTAGTGCTTGCGACTTTTTACTTACTGTAAAACCAAACATTTCAACCTTATGGTGGAAAAGTCAGTGAATCACCAAAGTCAGGAGGCTTCATCCTCTGGCGACCATGAACGTCTGTAAAAGCAATCACCACAACCCTCCAACAGTTGTTGAAATATTTCAGTCTGAATCAAACATCTGAACCAACCGATTGGTCCCCATAATTGGACCTACTAGCGTGGCCAAAAGGTTAGCTTAATGTCAGTAATTATAAGTCAATAGAAACTTAGATATAAAAAATTGCATTAGCATAATAACAAATGGAGATAGGACTTTAACACAAATATACAGTTTAGATTTAAATACTTTTCCAGGTGTATGATTCTATCTGTCTGTCTGCGGACAGATTATGTTACCGCGATAGCGTCACAACCGTCGTAGATAGAGTCACGAGACTTTACATGTGTGAAGTTCTTGTGAATGTTTCATTCCATTCAGTGAAAACTCTGTACCAAGCCTTCATCTTCTGACTTAATTGGTATCATCAATTGTTACACTGTTTTATTCCCTGAAGAATGATCTGCAGGAACCTACCTTGAACCAATCCTCCTTTCCTCTGCTGACCCTTTCTTATCTATCTGCTCTCACATCATTAAAATGAATAGAGCGAGTTGTTGAGTATGTGTATATATTATTGTGTTTCTCATTAAACCTTTAGAACATTGTTGAACTTTTCCCTGCTTTGTTTCACATTTTATCCCCACGCGCTCATAACGGCTTTCAGCGTCAACTTACAGAGGTCCAGTCAGTAGATGATAGGACATGAATCACAAAACAATTGAGATTGCATTGTTTCATGACAAATAAATGCTGAGTTTGATGGGTGTGGTCTGAGCAAGGGGGGCCGGAAGTAGGGGGGTAAGAAGTAGGGAAGGGGACCCCCTACTTTAGGCCCCTGGCCGATTTGGCGTCGCAGCTGGTGATGACCCATCGCAAGATGGTCTCTAGTTTAAGAACTAGTGGTTCATCAAGTGCTTATTGCTGCAGTGTTTGCAACATTACAAACACATCCAGTACAGTAGTGGCAGTAGCTCAAGAAATTAATCTGTGAGCATTGAAGTAACCCCTCCACCATTGTGTCTTCATCTGTGTGCTCAGGTTGGTCTGTTAAGTGGCATCTGTCTGATTGTGGGGACTATGATTGGCTCAGGCATCTTTATTTCTCCTAAATCGGTTCTGCTGTACTCTGGAGCTGTGGGACCCTGCCTCCTCATCTGGGCTGCCTGCGGCGTGTTAGCCACTCTGGGTGAGAACGGCAAACAAAACCAATACATAACTTTAAGCAAATCAGAGATGTCTGTCTCTCTATTTTGATATCTCTAAATGGACACAATATTGACAACAGAGTTTTTGATGCAATACACATATTATCTGTAAAAACAAATTCTATCGTTGAGGTCAATGGTGTATGATATTGTTAATATATTAAGTTATTCACTGCTTGGCATCTTCTTATGGGATATTTTACTTGATTCTAAAGCAAAAACATACTATTTATAGGTCAAACTTGATTCTAAATCTAACTTTTATCGTGCTTAATGTTATACTCATGCATATGTATGACAACAACCTCTAGAGAGAACATCAGAAACTAGTTTAAAATGTCAGTTGGTGTTTGCTTGCGTGCTTGTGTCTTTGTAAACTAAATAATATAAGGTTCTGACTAAAGGGTCACAATGGGAAGAAAGATGTCACTGAAAGTACACACAGAGAAACCGACACAGTAAACTGTCAACAACGAAAATGAGTTGCTTGGTAAGGAGACTTTGATTGCTGCTGCAATTCAGTAACTGTTTTGTATTGCACACTTATGTATTAGTCATGCTGTTGTTTTTTTAATGCAAAAATACCAAGATTTCCACATAACAATGCTGCTCTTTATGGGGCTTGTAAAATAATTTGTGTTAGTGTGTTAAATCTTGCAGAATTTAGATAAACAGGACTTTGCTCTTTAGTGAGGAGGTGGTAAATGTTTATCTGCACTATAAAGGGTTGGTTTACAAGTTTCACAAAGAGCAGCATCGCTGACACACTGAGAAGGTCTGTGTAAAGGAAATATAAGCTTCAGTGGTTTGTCTTTAAACTACTTTGAACCTTTATGACAGTTAAACATAATTTTATTTCGCCATAGGTTTTATGGTCACAGTCTTAGCATGCTTACTTGACCACTCCCAAATCCCAAGGAAAACACTGGATCTGGATTATAACACAGATATAAGATTACATTTTTTTTGTCTTTGGCTTTGAGGGTGTGCAGAGGTTTTGTTCAAACCCAATGTTTCTTGGTAGGAGAAATTTAGAAATGTTCCTTTAATTGTCTACCGGAAGAAATTATAAAAGTTCCCTATGAGTTTTTATTTTTATTTTGACATCTGTCCTCTTCTCTCTGTCTCTGTTTTTGTATTTATTTGTATGTGTTGCTACAGGAGCACTGTGCTATGCTGAGCTTGGCACCATGATCACCAAGTCAGGGGGAGAGTATTCGTATTTATCGGAGGCTTTTGGCTCCCTCTTAGCCTACCTTTACTCCTGGACCACTGTCATGGTGCTGAAGCCCTCCTCTTTTGCCATCATCACTCTGAGCTTTGCAGAATATGCCTCTGCTCCTTTCTACCCTGGCTGTACGCCTCCTCTTGTAGTTACCAAGTGTCTTTCAGCAGCTGCTATATGTAAGTTTTACTTTACTTACTTAAAGGTAAAAAGCAGTATAACACATAACTTGTTGATCACATATTTAAAGCTGTTGTAATAAATGTTATCATATTAACAGCGGATCAAATAACTACATGTAATGTGAAATGAGTGACTCGTAATGATAAACCACAAGAGAATTACTGGCTCTGCAATTCCACCACATTTTAGCAAGTTTTAGCATTGTTTTGGTTTTACATCCTGTTAACCGTTTGGGTTGAGCTACAGCATCATTTTCAGCCAACAGGAAGCTGTTTTAGCAAAAGGATCTTATAAACCCATTGTTCACTACCTGCTCAATCACATGACAGCAGACAGACAAAGTTGGTGACTAGCTGGTTCCCGCAAAATTGTGAACGGAAGCAAGATAGAGAAATGTACAGGTTTTCAGACATTTTTGAGTAATAAAAGAATAGAAATAATCTTCTTTGAGGGACACAATTCATTTCAAATGTCTAAGTAAGAATGGTGTACTGTATATTCTTCAGTTTCTTGTGTCTTCTCAGTTTTGATCGTCGCCCTCAACTGTTTAAGTGTAAAACTGGCAAGCTACGTGCAGAACTTCTTCACTGCAGCCAAACTTTTCATCATCCTTGTCATCGTGGTTGCTGGCATGATTATGTTGGCACAAGGTGGGCCTGCTTGCACTATCAGTGTCTTTGATATACAACTCCTCTTTAAAAAAACTTGATGAAATGTTTGATATTTATGTATGTATTGTTGTGTATTTATGTCCAGGTAACACTGAGACATTCTCAAATGCATTTGAAGGCACATCATCCTCTTTTGGAGCAATCGGACTTGCATTCTATAATGGGCTTTGGGCTTATGATGGATGGTAACAGTTATACTTCACTTTTTTGCCCTTTAACATGATGTATAAGACTGACCACACTGATCTCTAAAGCAATGCATTGAAGTGTACTTTTTCAACCGATATGATGAGCGATGCTATACTGACTTTATAGAGCAAGCACTGTGACTAGCCTTTCAACTGTGCTTGTGCCCTTTCTCCAAATGTGTGGATTCAACCCTTGGACAACTTTATTATTAGCTCCAGAAAAGACCATGTTTCACATTGCAGTGCAGTTACAACAGTTAACCAAGTTAGGGTTTGTCATCTACTGATAGAAAAACTCTCTAGCTCGGTCAACAGATATATGAATTCTATATCCACATGACGATAAGATACCATGTTGTTGGATTGCAGAAACATGGCAGTGCCGTGGGGCCCAGTGGGTGGCAGCAACTTTCCCAGCTGTTTCCTCAAGTCTTGTGCATGTTAGACCCCTGCAGAGGAGGTTTATGTGTAGCATTTTACTATTCCTCCATTCCACCAGTCAGCCAATGGTCGCTGTGTTTGCACCTGTGGTTGTACTTAAAGAATGCATTCATTGAATGGTTTAGACTGTTTAAGTCTCCCGTTTTGAGTTAGATTCTCCTCTTCAGGAGCGGGTCCTTTTCCCATGTCTGTGTCTGGACTCATTGGGGTTACCACACCAACGCCTCTGTCCCCTGTGCTGTGACCACCTGGGAGATTTTAGCTGGCCTCCTTCCATCTCCTCCTGGCACTGGAGTGTGTGGCAGAGCATTGTAGCCTGACCAAGTTTCCTGTCTTTGTAATGTATAAGGTCAATTTGGGGTTCATTCTCCATTCCAGTCATTTTTTCAAAGGTGGCCTCATGTGATTCATGTGTGACTCATACACTTTCATTTGTATGTCATGTTGGGATCACAGCATGTGCAAGTGTCAGGCTTTGTCAAAAAGGCCAATTAGAGGGCAATGCCTGTGTGAAATACCACATAGAATACAGAAATACCATTATATTCTTTCAAGAGTCTTTGTGTTCCAACAGGCAGCGGCAGATGGCCGCCCACCAAGAGTCAGGGTCTGTCTGAGGTTTCTGCCTGTAAAAAGGAAGTTTTTCCTGCCCACTGTCGCACCAGATGCTTGCTCATGGGAAATTGAAATTGTAGGGTCTTTGTTAATTATAGAGTGTGGTCTAGACCTACTCTATCTGCAAAGTGTCCTATAACTCCTGTTGTGATTTGACCCTATAAATAAAATTGAATTGAATTGAATATTGAAGGGGTTGCAGGGATTTCTTACATAAGACTGCAGAAAATAAAAAATCCATGCAAATGTCAGTGTGGTGCTCTGCAGAGGAGAGTGATCAAGCTTTTATGTTCTTTATATCTGTGATTGAACTGTAGTTGTTTGTATTTTTCATTTTATGGAATTATGCTACCTTAAGAAATGACACATTGTCCTTGTTGTCTTAGGAATCAACTGAATTTCATTACAGAAGAGCTGAAAAACCCATTCAGGTAAGACAAACTAAAACTCATCTTTCCATGTTTAAGAGGTTATTTTACTACTCAGTAATGTTTAAGAGAGATCTTTACATGTGAAATCTGAAATGTTTTTTATTGCAATTATATAATGGTCATTATACAAATTCAGAGCAGCATGTCTGACAGGGTAGGCTGCACAAAGCGCACTTGAGTAAATAGATTTTCTTTCAATTCATTTCAGGAACTTGCCAATGGCCATCCTCATTGGGATCCCTTTGGTATCTGTGTGCTACGTGTTGGTCAACATCGCTTACTTTTCTGTTATGACCAGCACTGAACTGCTGTTGTCTCCAGCTGTTGCAGTGGTAAGAGGCATATATGGTTGACATGGTTATAGAGAAATCAGAGTTTTTAAATTAGTTTGTAATGACTTGGTGATGTTGTGAAATTAATTTACAGTAATGAGAACTGCCTATTAGCCAATCATTTTTTTTCCATGTTTACAATATATGTAGACAGTTTTTGTTCATTCCAGATAATTTTATATGAAACCTCACTAACAGCTCAGAATTCATATACTCTGCTAGCTTGTCTTTTCTGAAATGTTTGTTTGTGCCTCTTTAGACTTTTGGAGACAGAGTCCTTCACCCTTTGTCTTGGATCATTCCTCTCTTTGTTGTCTTCTCTACATTCGGCTCTGCCAATGGAAGCTGCTTCACCGCTGGCAGGTAAAAGAGACAATGTGACAACCGTCACATTATTTATAAAATACAGATGCAAAAGAATTCATTGTTCTGTTTGTGTGTGTTAAATTATGTGGTGTGCATATGTGTATGTATGAGAAATAAAGCACAAGTAAACAGTTTGAAAGTAAAAGTGAGCAGACTGACGTGCGTGAGGTGGAAAGACTTTGACAGACGAGAGGAAAAAGATAGAAGTACAGTACAACAAGAATACAACAGCACATATTTCTATCTCTCTCTCTCTTCTCACAGACTGGCCTATGTATCTGGTAGAGAGGGTCACATGGTGAAAATTTTATCTTATATTAGCCTGAAGCGCTACACTCCAGCCCCTGCGCTCATATTAAATGTGAGTCCTGCATATTTAACGAGTTCCCTTGTATACATTTCAATTTGGTCACAGTACATCTGACTTTTTAAATGTTTAAGCATTCGCATAGTCTTTCAATATGTGTTGTGTACAGTTTGTGACTCTTTAAAGCTTAACACAAATGTTGTGTATAGTTTCAACAGGATATGAACCTAAAACATATTTTTTTTTAAGTCTTATCAATATTACAATATCCCATGCAACTTTAGATAAATAGTATATTTACTGCCATGTAAAGTCAACAAGATATTTGGATACGATGTTTGGTTTCTTTCTGTTTCAGGGTATGTTGGCTATTTTCTACATAATCCCAGCAGACATTAACACCCTCATTAACTACTTCAGCTTTGCTCAGTGGGTGTTTTACGGTCTCACAGCACTAGCGCTCATAGTCATGCGTTTCACCAGGAAGGAGCTTCATAGACCAGTGAAGGTGAGGCTCTCTGAGCTGGAAGATTCTGGTTTCCAGGCTAGTGTTCTGGTCTGGTGCATCGCTAACTTGAGACTACAATCTGTAACTTTACACCAAAACACAAAATCGGATGAGTCTGGTGCCATGTTTCTGAGATTGTTTCAAGTCATTGGATGTTGTTATGCAGTGGAATTGTTATTAACTGATTAGGTAGCAAGACAGTGACTATAATACACTATATACAGAAGTGGTGAATCTAGACAACATCTGCATTGTCCACTGGACAGGTGTGACCTGGTCAACATTTCCTAATAGAAACCCCAATATAGGCTTACTTTTTGAAAGTTTAACCAAGCTTTAGCAAATACACTGTTTTATTTGTCTCACCCCTTTGCAATAGATCATATTTTAGTCTTATTCTTCTTATGTTTTTGTTGGTTGTAAATTAAATAGAACCAAGTGGATTTTTTAATCTCTTGAGGCTAATGCAATATTTGTTTGCAGTTGCAGAAATTGTAAAAGTATCCATCTGAAGCTATATTTTAAGGGAAATATACCTCCATATACATAACCCTGCAACTATAACAACAACATTGCAAGAGATTTGGGGTTGTGAACACAGGGCAGAAATACAAGTAAACACTAAACTGGACGTTTTGTAATTGTGTGATTACTCAAAGGTGCCGATTGTCATAGCAGGCCTAATGGCCGTGGTGTCCTGCTACTTAGTCCTGGCGCCCATCATTGATAAGCCAGAGATGGAGTACCTCTACTGTACTATCTTCATCTTCAGCGGACTTCTTCTTTACTACCCTTTTGTCCACCGGAAGGTCAACTGGGCACGCAAACTCATGAGTAAGTTTACTTTTAGGAGTTTTTCTCAAAATGTCAGCTATTGAAATTTTAATATTAGTTCTTTACCATCAGTATTGAATAAATGGAAAATAATGTGCTCAAATGGTCCAAAACAAACAAATGAAATACAGTGTTATGTTGTGCTGACGTCATTGAGTCCATATGACCTCCATCCCCCTATAGGGCCCATTACCATGCATCTCCAGCTGCTGATGGAAGTAGTTCCTCCTGAGAAAACCGAATGAGAAGGGACAGAGCTGACAACCAGGTCAACTTCTGCTGCTTGTTGTGAAACATGTCGAGGCTGGTTTCGGAAAATGCATGCTTCAAATCTGATGCCCAGAGTGGATCAGAGCCAAAAATCAGAGCTCACCTCTGCTGAATAGCTGCATGACAAAAGTATACGGGGATGCAGTGTACTGTGTTCATTACCCTGCGCACACTGCGAAGTGTCTTTCCACATAAATAAATAAATCATTGACAAAAACAACACAAACTTTTTTTTATGAATCTAACCAGCACTTATAGGAATCATTAAGCAACCATGGTAAGCATTTCTTCATGTAGTTAATGTGCAATAAAGTTTTTACTGGGCCAAAGATCACTTGATGTAGAGCTGCTAGAGGATTTAGATATGCATGAATCTGTACTTGAGCAACGAAGTAAATATTTTCAATGCACTGCAGAGACAATGTGAAGGCTCAATAGATTATGCAACAAGATGTGGAAACATGTATTTATGCTTTTGTGGTTGCAAACTGATACATCAGAGTTTCTTTAATGATGCGCATTATTTAATAATAGTCTCACTCATATCTTTAACACTGGAACATACTGGAACAGTGCTGCATTCTGTTAGCTGATGGTTATTAAATGTATCGATCTTTTTGAGCATAAAGTGGACATTAGCAGATATCCCTACTGTGTCTTCCTGACCTAAGTGCTCTTGACTAGACACCACAAACTGTATCCCGACAAATATGTTGGAGTTGCTTCTACTTCTGATAGTCTAAATAACATGATCTACACCAAGTTGACAAAAAATACAACTATCTCATACTTCTCTTGTGGTAAAAATGTATTTGGTGGTCTGTTCTTGATGCAAGAAACATTATGAACTTCTTTTTTTATGGAAAAGACTGGGCGACTATGTTTGTGCTCACCGTTATTAGTGAGAGCAACAACATTAGTGATTTGGTCACACTTGTACACCAGATGTCAGCACTGCACTGTTGAATGGAACGTCAAGGCATGGAGGGTCTGTGCTATCATTATCATATTTCTATAGTATTAATATTACTATATTATGCATTAATGTATGCATATTTAATATTTCTAATAATATGCAATATTACTTTAATGCTATTGTGATTAATGGCAGTAGAGGTAGCTGTAATAGTAGTCTAAGGGCAAAGATGGGGAGCAGTAGTCTTCATGGTTGTGGTCATTATTGTCATAATATGTGAACACCTAACCTTGCACAGCAGAATGAGTAAAGGTAACATGTCCCTGGCCAAGTATACATTCAACACTATGTAGTTTCATAAAGAACAGGCTTTGCAAAAACTGCATTTGGTCTTTGTTGCCCTCTAGTGGCATACAGTCTCTCCCTACAGAGTGAGTCAAACTAGGATCACCCATGTGCAATCCCCTGGTGTAAAAGTGAAGGTTTTCTACAGTAGGTGCCACTAAATCTGCATTGGCTGTGCTCAGCGCCATCTTTCTCTATCACTCTGGCTGTGCTGAATGAGAGGGCATTTGCAGAGAAGCTGCTTAGTAACTGATGCCAAACTAGGATGGAACTGTTCCTAAGAAGCAGCATGTTGGTTATTTAGCCTGTTGCATTTGGCTCCGTTAATAAATGTTCATGGTGCTTTTGTCAGAGAATGCTGTTGTCCTACAGAATCAAGGCAAAAGGTCCCACATGAAGACTGAGTGCAAGATGCAGGACTCTCTTGGCAATGGCCAGCTCCAAGACTGAGTTGTGATTCAATGCACATACAGTGTCTGTAACACAAATGCCCTGGCTTACTCTATCGTATCTCCTCCTCCTATATACTTCTGGCTTTTTGAAATGTTGCACTGAGCAGAGACGAGCAGTTGCATTGTATTTCATCACTCTTTAATGGACATTACATTGGGTTCCAGGATGAAAGAAGCAATATTTTTCATTTGGGTCCTGGGAAGAAAAAAAGTAAAACCACCCTGAAATGAGTGTGTCTTCATAAGGTGTTGGTGCTTTAGAGATGATGCAAGACAACTCTTCATTGTCAGTGGAGTTCAGGTATTTGATGGCATTACTGGATGGGACAAGTGACTTACATACAACCCCAAATCAGAAAAAGTTAGGACAGTATGGAAAACACAAATAAAAAAAGAAAGTAGTGATTTCTAAATGTACTTTGACTTGTATTTCATTGCAGACAATACAACAGCATATCATTTAATGTGTTCCTCGTGAATTTTATTGTTTTGTTTAGAAAAAAACAAAATTCCTATTTTGGTTCTTGCAACACATTTCAAAAAAAGTTGGAACAATAAAGCATTTACCACTTTGTAATGTTGCCATTCCTTTTCACAACACTTAAAAGACGTTTAGGGACTGAAGACACCAAGTGATGAAGTGTTTCAGGTGTAATTTTTTCCCATTCTTGCTGCAAACAAGTCTTAAGGTGGACAACAGTACGGGGTCTTCGTTGTCACATTTTGCGCTTCAAAATGCGCCACACATTCTCTATTGGAGGTAAGTCGGGACTGCAGGCAGGCCAGTCAGGTACCCGTATCCTCTTCCTCCGCAGCCAGGACTTTGTAATGTGTGCAGAATGTGGTTGCATTATCTTGTTGAAATATGCATGGACGTCCCTGGAAAAGATGTCTTCTTGAAGGCAGCATATTGTGCTCCAAATCTCTATGTACTTTTCAGCATTAATGGTGCCATCACAGAAGTGCAAGTTACCTTTGCCAAGGGCACTGACACAACCCCATACCATGACAGACCCTGGCTTTTGGACTTGCTGCTGGTAACAGTCTGGATGATCCTTTTCTTCTTTGGTCCGGAGCACACGGCGTCCATTTCTCCCAAAAATACCTGAAATACTGATTCATCTGACCACAGTACACGTTTCCACTGTGTGATGGTCCATCCCAGATGCCTCCGAGCCCAGAGAAGTCGACGGCGCTTCTGGACACTGTTAACATAGGGCTTCCTTTTGGCACAGTACAGTTTTAACTGGCATTTGTGGCTGTAACTACGTATTGTGGTACTTGACAAAGGTTTGCCAAAGTAGTCCTGAGCCCATGTGGTGATATCGCTTATAGATGAATGATGATTCTTGATGCAGTGCCGCCTGAGGGATCGGAGATCACGGTTGTTCAGCTTAGGCTTGCGCCCTTGTCCTTTACGCACTGAAATTCCTCCTCATTCCTTGAATCTTTTATTTATGTTATGCACTGTTGAAGGTGAAATAAGCAAATGTCTTCCTATCTTTCTTTGAGGAACATTGTTTTTAAACATTTCAATAATTTTCTCACCTATTTGTTGGCAAACTGACGATCCTCGGCCCATCTTTGCTCCTAAAGGACTAGACCTTTCTTGGATGCTGCTTTTGTAAATCATAATTTTAGAATTATTTAGAAATCACTACTTTCTTTTTTTATTTGTGTTTTTTATACTGTCCCAACTTTTTCTGATTTGGGGTTGTATTTTTACATGTGAAATATAATTATTCATTTACAGAGATCCACACTAAAGGCACTATTTATCCTGCAGATGATGGTGTGGGGGCCGCGGCAGATGAGGCAGTTTACTGCTCAGTTTACTGCTCAGTTCAATGTCATGAATATAAGCCTGTAAAAATTGATACAAATTGTATTTAACATGTTTGATATTGTCACCTTTCAAAAAGCACATAAATCAGTTTTTGACATTCTGTTACTTTGGATCTCTGGTGGAAGAAAGCACTAAAAGTACCAATACATTGTTGTATTGGTACTTTATTAATTGTTTGGTCCCTACTCCAATGTTTGCTTTTTGTGTGAAATGTGGGATAATTTTACCTCTTTTGGCCTCAAACTGTTGTTTAAACCATCAATTTTATCTTTAACAATGTGTTTCATTTCATAAGCTTAGATAAGAATTGTAAAAATCTTTTAAATCTGTCAAATAAATGTAGTGGAGTAAAAAGCACAATATTTTGCTCTGAAATGGATTAGAAGTATTAAGACACAGAATGTATATAAGTACAAATACCTCAACATTTCACTTAAAGGTGCACTATGAGTTCCCTCATGGTCACTTCTGTTGACGTTCCAAGTAAATTCCAAACAAAACAGAGCAAGCTCACCCCTCCCCCCATGTTTCTGTAACTGTCATGACTAACTGACTAAGACGTGAATTATACTGGCCGTTCCCATGCTGGCGCGCGCCATCGTGATGTCAAAATGACACAGATCTTGCCAGCGTGCCCGGATTTATATACACCAACGGCGCGACAAAGCGGAAACAGGAAGCATGAACGAGCTCCTGGGCAACCGGATGCCAGAGTGACTGCAAGTCTCTCTTGTAAACTTACTGAGTTAAGGTGAGTTCTTTTATGGTGAATGAAAGGCTTGATCCGACGAAGTAGGTCATCCAATCAAATCGAAGCATTCACGTCAATGCTGCTGCCAGTTCTACCAATGTTTATCTTTTACTTTTTCTTCTAGTCCGTAGAAAGAGCAACATCGGTAGCCTTTCCTCATTAGCGCCACCTCTGTTCAGGAGAAGACTGCAACTAGTGTCGTGACCACCAGCGTGAGTATAAACAGTTACGGCGATCCTGTGACGTCACGATGTCGCGTGCCACCTTGGGAGCAGTCAGTATAATTCACGCTTAACTGTCACTAACCCCCACCCCCTCCCCCAACCATCTTGTCAGTGATTGGCTGGAGTGGTTTGTTGTATTTTGGTGCACAGCCTGTCCCCCTATTGTTTGTTTGACGTTCACGACCCCTGTGTTGTCTCCGTACACCGGGCTTTTTCACAGTGTATTCAGGGGGCAGGCAGCTAGCGGATCAAGGAGAGATGGCTACAATTTGAGACAAAAATGAAATTGCGCAGAAACCATGCAGGAACTCATACTGCACCTTTAAGTACAGTTCTTGAATAAGCATATTACTTTTCACCACTGCTTTGAATTCACATTTAGAAGTTTACTGTAATACTTACATATTTTGCTATTAGAATGAACTGAACCCAAATCTTTATAGCAGGAAAAGGACGTAATCAGAAATGCTACACAGTATCTGATGCTAACCTGCATTACAACCCATTCTGAACATACAAAATCTTCACATGCTCACACATAAGTTTTCCAGGCTGTATATCTTCATTTCAAAACTTTTCTGTAAGCTGGCTGTGATTTAAGTTCAGTTGCTTCCTGTCTGTTTATTACCAACTGGATTGTCTTAATTAAACTTTGCATCAACATTAATATGCTAAATATTCTGATGAAAGTGAATGTGCACTCTAACATACACACACTTTCTGTACATATGCATGCAGCCTTGCCTTCATTGACACACACACACGCACACGCACGCACACACACACACACACACACACACGCACGCACGCACGCACGCACGCACGCACGCACGCACGCACGCACGCACACACACACACACACACACACACACGTACAGTACACTCAAATATCGTCTCATTAATGGATAGACAGCTCTGATGAGAACTCATCTGCATATTATTATCATCACATTACTGTGCTTTTCCAATCAGTTACTGAATTAGCATTTGGATAAGAACATCGCAATCATTCAGCGACCTTTCCAAAAACTGCATTATAATGTGTCACTAATGAACATATGCTACAAATGAAGTCTGTGCTTGTTCTGATTGTTTTGAAATAATGCTTGAAGACCTCAGAGAAAAAAAAGTATTCAATGTACAAAACCTTTGAGTTTGTAATTTCCTAGGCTAGCTCAGGGTTTATCTGATCCTTGATATTTGACATATTCATAGTTTTCTCCACTGTATATTTTGCAATATTTCTGTAAATTAGACTTAGTGGTTATAAGTGCCTGCAATTTCAGAGTTTAACTGTAAATGCACTCAGCTCACTGATTTTGGCACCTGAAGGCAGAGAAAATTAAGTCACAGTGATAAATAACATTTTCGTAGTGCTCAAACACAGGTGGGGAAAACAAACCAAGAATCACTTCAACATCAAGCTGAGGAGTCTGTTTTGTCATCATGACCTGTTTTCCTCCATTGGAGGGCACACTTGAATAAGCAGTGGCGGTGAAGTGAGCCGAGCCATTTCATGTACACTGTGATCTTTTTTACAGTACAGGATCCACATCCGTTTTTCCCTGACACATTCCCCTGATTTGTGGCTAACCCACACCTGGCACTGCTCCCAGAAATGTCCTTGCATTGCCTTTAGTCTTAAGAACATTATGAAAAAATGCTCTTCATTTGAATTATTATGTTTCAAATGACTGTTCTCTCACAAATGTCTCATTAATAACTTTGTTTGACAGCCTTTCTCTTGACACTGTTAATGCCTGTTTGTCTCTCTTCTTTACAGAAGATAGGCCTACTGCTGATTTACTTAAGGTGGGGTTATGTAACGTTTGCTGAATAACGCCACTTGTGGCATTTATTGGATAGCCATAATGGCGATTGCTAAAATGTAGTGTAACAGTAGCAAAAGTAGAAAAGGGTCTTGAAATCAACTCAGTATAGTTACAGCAATATTTATCTAAACTTTGCTAATGTTTGCGGTAGCTAACTTTAGCCACCATGAGCTATTAATCCTACCCAAGTTAGGTTGTAGCAGTGTACTGAATCGAGCAAAGTTGTGTTTTATTACCAGCTGCAACAGCGATGCTGGTATTGTTTTCACCTAACCTGTCTGTCTGTCTGTCTGTTTTCTCACAAACAGCTGACAGGTTTTTACAATAAAAAATGACTTTCGCATTGGCTCCAAAATCACTAAGTGGAGAAACAAGTAATTACAACAGAAACCCAAATATCAGGGTGACTTTTTTTGTCTATGATGCCATCCCTTCTTTTTCTCATTGTCAATGTCATCAATGTCTTCCTCCCCCTTCCTTTCTCTCACTCTGTCTCATACATACTCTTCCTCTCTCTCTCTTTATCCTGCCAGAATTTTCTCTGGATTCCCTTTGATCTTCCTCCTCCTCCCCTCTCCTCGCCCTGTTAAGGCTCTTTACTAACTTTAATTGAGCAACTTAGAAATCTGGCTGATGCCATGAACAGTCACTCACAGGTGAAGCCACAGTGCATCTTACTTTGTATACACATCATATATTAAGATGGAGATTGAGATTAAGACACTTTATTGATCCCACAAAAGGGAAATTTAATTTTTTTCACTGTTGTTAGTTATTACACACATTACACATAGGCCCAAAATATACACACATGCCCAGAACCTAAACATGCACTAATATATATTTAATACAAGTAGAGATAATTGCATGTTTGTTTTTATACTTCCGAAATTTGTATGCACATATATGCATGCCTATGTTTGTGTGTGAAAATGTCAGGGATAGGGAGTGAAATTTAGCATTTAAAAAAAGCGGTGCTTGCAAATTGTGTTTCTGTGCATGCTCTGCTCCGCTCCCCGCTGTAGTTTCTGGCTGTTTAGTGGCTCTTTGATCAGCAGATAGTGAGATGGTAGGGAGGCTGGTTATGCTGGCTCCCCCGCCTGATGCACGGGTGGCATCACTACACATTCTGCACACAGTGGGAAGCTGGACGGTTGGTGTGTGTGTGTGTGTGTGAGTGTGTGTGTGTGTGTGTATGTGCATATGTCTGTGTAAAAGAGTGAAAGAGAGACAGAAAAAGAGAGTGGAAGAGGTACTTAGGCAGAAATATGTGAAGAAAGATAGTGTTTCTGGTGAAAGAAAGGAAAGGAGAGACAATGAGAAAGAGAGAGTAACAGAATGAGAGGGAATAATTAGGTGTGGGGTCATTTTGTCTTGAATGAAGGAGTGCAAACAGCTATAAATGGGTCCTCTGTGATGTGTATCCTGCATGTGTGTACTTCTAAACATTACCTACAGCCACTGCTGCTTCACAGCCAAGCTATGATCTCTCAGCTCCTTGTCAAATGTGGTTTTCCTCATCTGTCAGTGAGCATTTTTGCACCTGAAAACGTCATATTGATAAAAAGAATAACGCTTAGCATCATTTGAAGTGCAATACATTACGGTGCATTGCAAAAATGTAGCAAGAGGAATGTAAGACACTGAACTTGAATAATAATTTTAGGCAGTCTGCATTGGCCGCCTTCCACTCCAAATAGTTTTTTTCAATAGCAGGATTGCTATGTCAATTTGTAATTATTTTCCCTAAAACCTGGCCATCCAATACTGTTATCTGACTAAACAAGGTAATCCTGCTTTCTTATACGCCCCCTCAGAGCAAAATCTACAAACTGTGACTTGTTGCTTGTCCTCCAGTCAATAACACCCAACCTGCCTATCCGGGTAAGGCATTAAAAGATAAGAAAGACTCTCATTTATGGACAAATGTGTTTACATAGATTTCCCATACAATCCATCTATAGCTTGAGAGAGAGCCTGCCTCTCATATTTGCAGCCATGAATCAACCCTTATTATCGACACTGGAGAAATGCAAGTGTAGCTGGGTAATCAGCATGCACATAGTCGGCTGTGATTTGTTACTGTACCTATAAATAAATATATTACATTGGTTAGATGGATGGAGAAGTAACGCCTTGGATAGCCATACTGGGTTACTCCAAACATAAATAAAACGTGCTGCAAAGCCTCTCCACCTTTAAAATAAACAGGATTATGTTATGTTTCACAGATGATCATAACTTCTGCATATTTGATGTGAGCCATGGAAAAGAATATTTGGGAGCTGCCCTTGTGGCAGAAAGTCTGTTTAAAAGAACAGGCCTTCGAGGAGCAGTAGCTGTAACCAGGCTGTAACTGTCATGTCTCGTCCCTGTGTGAAGTTTCTGTTTTTAGTTTGTTTCATGTTTTCTGTTAGTTTTCCATTTCCTGTTTTATTTTGGAGTCCCTCTGTTATCCCTTGTGTCTTGTTTTACTTCCTGTCTTCTACTTTCCCACCCGTGTGATTACCTGTTCCCGCCCTTATGTGTTGCACCTGTGTCTCATTGTGTCCCTTGTGTATTTAAGTTCAGTATTCCCCTTACCTCAGTGGGAGATTGTCTGTTGTGTTCAGCCTTCGAGCAGGTTTCCCTGTGTCAAAGCTTCAGTGTCAGACTGCCATCATGTCCTGAGTCCCTGTTTCCCTTGGATTTTTGACCATTGCCTGTTTTCTCGGATTTCCCTTTGCCTGCCGTTAACTGGACACTGTTGCATGTGAGTTTATTAGTTTGCTAATAAAAAACATTGTATTTTACTTGCCCGAGTCGTGCATTTGTGGGTCCATTCTCTGGTGTGCGTGATAGTATCAAACTATTTATATTTGCATTTTACAGAGATATGGTGCTGTCCCTTAGTGTGAGGGGAAAAGCCTGCAAAATATCCCTAACCATATCCCTCAGTGAATAAGAGAGGGGTCAAGAGACTGCCAGGGATCTGAAATGAAATACAGGCTTCCACATACATATCAAAGATACCCCACATGACAAGTTATTCAGCACTCAACATGTGATTACACTTTTCCTGGTGTCTTCATTGAGCTGAATTTACTAACCCGTGTTTGATCAAATGTCTAATTAATTCCTTAAGTTCTTGTGTTTATAGCAGTAGAGGGGAGAGAGGGTATACGGTATATGAGGGGATCTGTCTTTGAAGTGGTGTTCTGCAAATCTCTAGAGGATAACCAAGCCTGAGGCTGGACTCAGGCTGTGGGGAGAGAAGCAACAACTACTTTTCCACTGCAGGGCCAAAATTGTGGCTTACCATGGCTGTGTTTTCTACACCGAATTATCATTGTCATCTGTTTAATTGAAACAATATATCCCATCAGAAATACAAAGTCTTAAGGTGGCAAAAGGTCAACAGAGAAAAGTTTGCTTTAATCGAGACTGAGAGGCAAATAACAACTATGCCTTTGCTAGCATTGTTTGGGCCTGCACTGGAATACGGGCTCTTAGCAAAACTGAAAAACGAGATTCTGCAATCCTCTGCGGTATACCCCTCCCTGTGACTAACTAGCTAATGAACTATCAGCTATCTATCTTCATTCCACCCAGGGCCCACTTGTCCTTCCCTGCAGACAGAAGCTACTTCTTGGCAGGTCTTGCTGAGGGGAATCCAAACCTTCTGGCTCTAAAGTAAAGTGTTGCATTCTTCTGAAAGTCATTTTGAGGTGAAAAACAGAATGCATTGATGCTATTTCTGTTGTTGCAGACAGCACCATCAATATTTGTGAACATGAAACAACCTCATCCCAAGCTAGAAACCAGACAGCTGCAGTCATCTGTGATGTCAGCAAAATACTAAATTAAACTAGGGTTTCTTCAGACATAACAAGTTGCAAACGTTTTTATTTCTCGAGATTAATCTCACATGGGAAGCTATTGATTGGTAATTAATTGAGCAGCACAAACTTTGGCTCTAGTTTTGGTTGACTTGGCCCCTATTCAAGACCAACAACATACACTGTTAATGACACAATGTATTTAACTTCTCTTTGCAGAACTGACGTTTCATGATTAGGCTCCATTGTGTCAAAGGAAAACATGCTACAGTAAGATATCAATTGGAAGCTACTTTTTTTTTTTTTTTTACACAGAACCGCCAGAGAAGCCGTCAGTGGAAACTGTTTGGAAAAGGGCAGGCACTTTCAAATTAACCATCTATCTATCATGTTCGCCATTGTTGTTTTGAACAAACCATTGCGGCCGTCACACGCACACACACACGCACCAAAACCACGGCAATAGCTGCCAGGAGCTCCTCACCGGACGCTGATTGGTTCGGTTCGCTGCTGTTCGGACGCAAATTACTTGAAGCCTGGCAAGATGGATGTTCGTGTGTTACGCATTGCAGTCTATGGTGATATGCGATTCCGCGTGATCTTGTGATATCGCAAGAATCTAGCTGCTGTGCAAGGTAAACTGTAGATATACCCAAGACAAAGATGTCCAGCGCATACCAGATGGGATAAGTGTGGGACAAACATGCCTGCAAGTAGCATTGAGTGAAAAATATAGATTACATTATTGGGGTGGTTTTATTTTGGTGCTATTGTTAACACACCTAGCATATTAACATGCATGAAAGTCTATATCCAAGACCTTCCACTTCCGGGATTGCTCCGTTGCCACCGGAAATTCCGCCGTATGTTCTTTTTTTCAACCGGATTTCTGTTACCTAACACTTCCTTTGTGTTGGAATTATGAACGCCGGTGGATTTATGAGGACTCTGGTTAACTGCTTCTCAGATCTCTGCAGGGTAAATTGAGACAGCTAGCTAGACTATCTGTCCAATTTGAGTTTTCTGTTGCACGACTAAAACATCATTTGAACAAAGTTCCTTACCAAGGCTATTTTCCAGCAACACCGGGGCTCCGTGCATCAGAATCAGAATCAGCTTCATTGGCCAGGTTTGCGTAAACAAACAAGGAATTTGACTCCGGTTAATCTTTGCTCTCAAAGTACAACACTCACTTAACATATAAAAAATAAAAACAGAAATGACAGTAAGAAATATAAAAAATACTGTTAAGTGTACAGTATAACAATACAATAGAATTTACAATTTTACAAAAAATATACAAAAGAGAGGGAAGGAATAGTGCAATATCAGTCAGTATAGTCTGAGATTTTAGGATTTTAGGCAGATCAGTGCAATGGTAATATATTGATAACAATATTGTAATTGTAGGATTGAAATAGACATGAGGTAGATGAGCAGAACAGTGATGATTGACTTTGTTCAGTGTGGGGGCTATTTCTGAGTGTTCAACAGAGTGATTGCTTGGGGAAAGAAGCTGTCTCTGTATCGGCTGGTTTTGGCAATCGGTGCCCTGTATCGCCTGCCAGAGGGAAGGAGAGTGAACAGTTTGTGACCAGGATGTGAGGGGTCGACAGAGATTTTTGCTGCCCTGCTTAGCATCGCTAAGCATCGCTTAGCACTGCCCTTTACGATTGTGATTGGTTTAAAGAAATGCCAATACACTAGAGCACTTTTTTTTCCCCATCCCAGAATGCTGTGTGGACTAGCCAGATCTTCCTCTGCAGCTCTGCAGCATTCGGAGGAAGGTCTGGCAAAGCGAGACAACATGCATGATAATAACTAAGGAATTTTGACTTGTCAAAACAGAAAAAAATCACAACTAATAAAAAATAATAATGGCTCTGTTCTATTTAGGTATATTAATAAGTTGTGTCAGTGAGCCAGTGTGTACAATGCCAGGGCCTTGGAACTAGCATGCACCTTAATTGAATGCAGCCAAAATAGAAGTTATTAGCTACACCTCTGATGAGTCAAAATGAGAGAGGCCTCATGTTAATGTTAGCAAATGACATTTTGCATGTAAGCAGGCTGTCAACATGTATCTCAAAGTACAGCTAAGTTTGAGAGGAATTTGATCATTAGTGTTAGATGCAAGTGGAAATTCTGACCTGCTTATTGTGTTACTCATTACAATTCCAGGGGTCACTCACCACTACTTATTGGGATTCATCCTCATGGGACCAACAGACATTTCAAGGCCATTTATCCAATAGTTGTTAAGATATTTTACTCTGCAGTGTAATAACGTGTTGGACAAACAGACTGAAGGGCATCCTGAACGACCGGCCGACATTCAACTGGTACACTGGTTATAATTTGTTCAGCCATAATAACATTGCATATGCCAAAAAAGGCCCAGTGAACATGTGCAGAAGTGTTTTTCACGCAACACACCTTGTTGTGCATACATACTTGCTTCCAGTATTTTATTTATTATTCTTATTTAACTGCTCTCTTTTTCTGTTTTTAGTGATATATGTAAGTACTCTTTTTTATATTTGAGTGATATTCAAATTCAATGCAAAAGCACACTTATCCAATAATACTAATTCTAATTTTAAAGCCAACAAGGATAAGAAAAAAACTTTCACGGTTTAATTTAAGGTGAAAAAGCATTTAATAATAACTTGCAAAGGCATGCGTGTTGTGTAAAGGCTGCATTCCACTTAGGTATGTTACTCCTAAAAGTCACAATACACATGGATGTATAATAATAACTGGATGAAATGGCGCATATTCATTTTAATGGAGTTGCTTGCCTGGTGCATATGCCAAAAAAGGCCCAGTGAACATGTGCAGAAGTGTTTCTTACGCTCGGCCCATAGACTCTACATTGTGGTGACGTCACAGGTTTTTAAATCGCCATTCTCTGCTCAAGTTTTTCAAATATTAAAATCAATGGAATAAAAATTCATAATTCATTATGTCAGTCATTATCAACCTTGGTTGCAGTTTGAGGAGTCCTAGGGGATTTTTGCAATAAGCGAGTGGCCACTGGAAAAGAGAGGCTGCAAGGCTGACCGTCCTTCTTGGGGCCTGGCGATACATCACAACAGACCTTTTTCATGGCAGACATTTTGACTTGTCATAGTAGGAAAAGCACAGGTGTTACTTAAAACATTACATGGCTGACTGAACACAGAGCAAGTAAATTATAACACAGTGACAGTCAGGCAGCATGCACAATAACAGAATCCTAAAACCAAAGCAGCTAAATGGAATTCGGCCATGTTAACTTTGTTGTTTACACTTGTGCTTTTTCTATTGTGACAAGTCAAATTAATATGTATTGTATAACAAAGGATTATTAAATTTCATCAGCCCACATACAAAAAACGACAATGCAGGTATGATTGCATATTTTCACCATAATTCTGCTTTTAAGGAAGCAGAAAACATGCTTTTCATTAAGATTCACGTGTTTCAAAGCACCAGACATCCACAATGACAAGTGTGGCAAGTCATACAACGAAAATGTGGGTCCAGTTTAACAAAAGCGGATATTATCGTGGAAAATGAAAGAAATAATATACATTTAATATTTCCTACTAAAATATACCTGGTAACAGCATTGAATAGCCTACTGAATCACGGTGTTGAGGGCTAAGTTGTAGGAAGATAGTTTGTATGGATCATACCATGTTAACTCAAGTACTTCTCAAAATCAACCCTTTAAAATGAACTATTTACTGAGTTCAAATAGCATTTTAACATGTATACTATGTAAAATGAATACAATTGTATGTTTTGTCACTTTCTGTCATCAGTTTAACTTTTTGCTGTCCAGTTATTGACACACCTCCCCTCTCTGGCAGTGGTTTGCTCCTCACTCCAGCTGATCGGCCCAGGATACCCCGGTGACTCTGCCCGTCGTTAGCTTTGACGGCTCCAATGTTTCAACGTCGATTTAAACTGCTTTAATTTTACGGAGTCAGTGGCCGCTCGTGTCGGCAAATCGTTTCTCGTCCAGTGAAACTCTGAGGGATAATCTGGACGGGTTATTGACTCTGTACTTGTCAAAGACAGGGGATCTGAACGCAAATACGAGGCCCTCACTCCATCCCCGGATTCACCTGCTACGCGAAGAGCCTCACACGGAAGACCGACATGGGGGACACGGGCAGCGAGGGCAGCAAGCCTCCGAGTAACGTTAACGTTGTGCCCCCGCGCTGCCCATGTGGTTTCTGGGGGTAAGGCGAAAAACCTCTCAAATGTCCTCCTTGCAGATGCTTTTTTTCTCTGCCAACAGTTAGCAGAGTCGCTAGCCACTAACGTTAGCGTTAGCAGCTCAAACAGGGATGAGCTGCTTTTCTTGTTATTACCCCCTCCCCATTGTTTTGTAGCATTAGCTGCTAGCTAACACCAGCTGGCCTAGGTAACCTTCTCAGGTAGAGTTAGAGAGCAGGTTAGGAGTGTAGGATAAGCCCTCCAGGTAATGTAACAGCTGTTACAGCTCTAATAAACTGGCTAGATTTAAAGTACTTCGTAATGAAATGAAGCAGTTGGCTAGAGATACCACACACAGGACAATGTTAAACCATAACTGGGTGTAAACTAGGCACCGATGGTTTCATCAGTTAAAATTAGCTGTGAAGCAGGATATGTGCTTATATACTGACAAATAGTTGCACACATTGACACAGTATGTTCTTTTTCTTAGGCACATCAATCATCATGAGAACATTTTATGTTGTCAAATGTTTGCCCCACTCAACAAAGTCATATGAACCCAAGATATCTTAAGGTTTAGTGACGTGACATGCACTTCAAATGATTTAATAAGTGTCAGACAGGTGTTTCTGTTACCAATCAATCAATCAATCAATCAATCAATCAATCAATCAATCAATCAATATCATTTTAGTCTGCCGAAATAAATGTGAGGTTAATTAATACGTGCCCATAGGGCACATTTGCAGTGGTAAACATGATTTAATATGGCACTTAAAAAGTATAACCTATACATATCAGAAATATACAGTTATGAATACATAATGGTGGTTTAAATTGAGATTCATTTACATTTTGTTTACAATTTGCATTTCATGTGCTAATCGAACAGTTATCATGAGCCAAGTTTGGTACAAATATCCCAGTCTAGATAGGGTTTGCTGTTCTAGTATGTTTACACATTGGGTCTTCAGCTGAGTTGTAAAGGAGTAGAAGCAACCAGGCCAGTGAAGACGTCTTTTTTGGTCTAGTATAGGAATATAATTGTTTGTTTTCTTTCCCCATAATTATTTATATTAGCTACAGGAGCTGTCCTAGTGCACTAAAGTACCTATTTCACTATTTGCATTATTTAAGAAGTAATCTGCTTGGAGTTGACAGCTCACCCACTGACTGCAATGTCAATCACCAGAGACAGTATTTGTGATGATGACCCACCTGATCAGAGTTCACCGGGGTTCCAAATATTTGTGTCTGCACTCTGCACCAAAATCATGGCATCTCTGCGTCTTGTTACAGTATCAAAACTAAGCACTAAAAGTTCCACATTTGCTTACAAGATATTATATTATTGTGATCACCAGACATGGTGATGAATCGCCAACATATTTCTTTTTATATCTTTAGTTTTTTATATCTTTTAGATCTGTTAACACTAATGATGCAGTCCTGCAGCCCCTGTCAACACATGCAGTCAAATATTTCAAAGTTTAGGGCCAGCACTAACACTGGAAACCTGGGGGGAAATTGAAGGACAAAGAGTGTTCAGTGCAAATTGTTGTTTTACTTAACAAGATGGACAAACGGTGTACCAGGCTAATATTTAATATATCTGTACAGTAGTGCTGGGCGGTATGACCAAAAATTCATATCACGTTTTTTTTTCAAAATTATGCCGGTTTTCCAGTTTTTGACGTTTTTTTTTTTCATGCATATTCAGATGTTCAATGCATTTTCTACTAGTTGAGAGAGGAATTACTGCAGTAAATTGACTTAATTGACTCATTACTCACCACTGTATTAAGCGGGACCATGTCTTTAGCTAGGTGGTTGGTGATGGAGTTTGTAATCTCGATCCACCGTTTGCTTTTTCTGTCATAGCAAGTCCCTCTAGCAAACGTGTCTTTAAGTGACATTTGGCTCGACTTTTCTTTTGCTTTCCCCGTGTTACCTGCTGATGTGGAGGGCGCTGAGCCTGCTGACTTTAATTTCATACATTCTTGATATTCCAAGACGTGTTTGCAGCTGAGGTGGTGGAGCAAATTGCTCGTGTTGCCGCCTTTCGCAACTATTTTAGCCCGACAGCACTTGCATAAAACGGTTGTTTGGTCAACGTCGGATTTTTGGAAACCAAAAAACCTCCAAACAACAGACCCGGCGGCTCCTTTTTTGGCACAAGTTCGTCTGTGTCATTTCTTCTGCAGCATCCATCTTCCGTGTGACATCCCTCTGGTGCACTGCTGTTTACCGTCGCTGCTTAGAAGTGCAGCATTTTAAAGGGTCCGTCTAAAATAGTGTCGCGCGGCGCAGCGTAACGTTTGTTCCGGACGTTGTGTTATTAAACACACCGGTATGGCGGTATATTAAAAATGAACATCGTGACGAAAATATACACCGGTTTTCGGTATGAAATAAATTGCCCAGCACTACTGTACAGCATACAACACATAGCATGTTCAACAGCAGGCCACTGAGTGGTGTCAGGTAGAAGAGAGCGCGTCAGCTAGTTTACTAGCCATAGACTGTTTGTTTGTTTTAAGTCCGTATAGCAGCCCCTCAGTGGCTTTAAGTTTTTTGGCTTAGCCATTATAGTGACAACAGCATGCACTGATGTTGTCCTCCAGATTTTGGCAAAAGAAAGCTGAATTTCTCAGCGGAATTAGGAGGGATCTTTGAAATGGGGCAGGCCATGTTTACTGGTTATGATGGATTTCATATAGAAATCCAGCCCCTGAATTCTGTTATCCTGCTTATAGGCTTTGTTGTGAACAGTTTGTGAGTCCTTGGATCACCGATAGCACAGGAGGACTATTACATTATGTTACTGTGTTTGGGATGGAAAAAGTAGGCTTTGGTTGGCATCACCTTTTGAGTTGTTTTGTATGCTCCAGACTTGTCAGCATAATGATAACATTTGAAAGTTCCTTTAGGTTGTGTCATAGCATCATTGGACTCACTTCTTGTGTGGTTCTTTTTGACTTTCACATTGGAGGTCTTAACAGGTCCATAGATTTGTGCCCAAACCCAAAAAGACCCAGAAATATACCACCCCGAACTGAACTGGTCCCATCTGATATAATCCAACCTCCTTGCCAAGAAGGCTGGTATATAAATACATCCAGGTTATTCCTCTCTTGCTAATTGAAATAGTATGGTTAATCCACTCGTTATTTCCGCTTAAAAGTCCACTTACTGTCACCGTGATGGATCATGACAAACACGGCTCGTTTATAATCATCTTTGGAGTTTTGTTGCTTCTAGCATATAAGATAAATTCAGCTGTTTGCCCTTTTGAACTAAAAAAAAAAATAGATTGCTCGTTGCTATGGCTGCTAACGCTAGCCTCTGTATTTGTTGCCTGACCTGTGCTCTCTGACCTTTAACCTCCTGAGCAGGGACACTCGCGCAGGTACCACCTTGTGGCCACAGATGCACTTTGAATACACACACTCACAGCACTTACGTCATGATCAGGGCTGTCTGATCTCCACTCCGGGACCAGAACCGGACCCAGTTGACCATATAAACCGTGAATCCAAAACCATACGGTCCGGGGTTGGGTCTCGGGTTCTAGGGTTCGGGTAAACCCATGAAGACCTCTATTCCAAATGTCTTTTTCTGCCTCAAACTTTGAAGAAGCACATTGAGGTGCACTGTGTTTATTTATTTGATTAGGACAATGCACATCAGTCAACATTTCTGGAAATGCGCCAGTGTTAGCCAGCTGGCTAATTTCCAACTGTGTCCTAGTTACCTAGCATGCATATCTTTATGGTGGGAGGAAACCGGAGCACCCGGAGGAATCCCATGCAAACACGGGGAGAACATGCAAACTCCACACAGAAAGCCCCTGCTCGGACCGGGGATCGAACTCTGCAGTGAGTGCTAACCACTGATCCACTGTCCTGCTATGTATGGTTGTGATTGGTGCTTTGTGGCTAATAAACCACAATTGCATCTGACATTTAGCAAAAGATTAATGCTTGTTCTTCCTTTTGTAATTTGTTCCTAAGAGCTGACAGAGGAGGCAAAGTAAGAAGGGGAAGGGAACGGTTTATTCACCTCTTTTGATCACTTTTTCTGGTGTCAGAGAGGTTCTCTGCGTCTCTTAATGATTATCTTGATTGATTGATGATCAATGATCTTGTGTGTGAGAGCTTTATTCAAATTGAAATATAGAAAGTAGCTAATTTGGGAGAGCTGTACTGACCGTGGCTCCCCTCATACAGTATGCGTTATATTGCCAAAATATGCTGTGCATCATGTGCTATGTTTTCTGTCTGAAGTACACTGTGTGGGATACATGAGAAAGAAATTGATTTCTTAAATCCATACTACTACATTACCAAACTATTGTAATGATTTCATATTAGCGAAAAATGTATACCGCTGAAAAGTAAGGACGATTGCTGTTGCCAAGGATATAGAGAATTTCATGATTAGTCAAGCAATTGTTTACTAATTAGCCCTATATTGCTATTCATAACAAAACTGTTTTAGATTAACAAAATTATTGAATGCATGGATTTTAACATGGAAGTTGCCATTCTGAATCCTTGATGGATGGAGCGAGCTTGTGCTGCCCTTACTGTTTCTATTAAAGGGCCCATAAGCAAAGCAAAACTACATGTTCCGGGTGCAAATGTAGAACTGTAATGTACAATCTCTCCCTTGTTACATAGAGCACAGCTGAGCCCTTCTCTGTCACGATTTTGTTCCACATAGATATACCATTGTCTAATAACTAATTCCGCCATTTATGACTAAATGCTTGTGAATGCTCTCTATGAACAGACTTCTATCTCTATTTGTGAAGTTATTTTGCGCTTTACTGCTCACGTCAGTAGTATTTAGTTGAACTTAATTCCCTTAAAACATTTATCACCCATCCCTTTTGCTCTTTTGTGTCACTCAAATTGCATTACCAAGGCGACGGAGCCCATCTGCCTGTCTGTTCCAATCAGATATTCTCATTAGTAACAGCAGTGGGCCAACTATGAGATAGACTGATTGTGTGCACTCTGTTCAAAATTCCCTCTAGCCTAACAAGCATGCAGCAGTTTATTTTCTGTATGTGCTTTTCTCATCCTTTCTCACCTCTTTTAGTTCCTATTAATCTGTGATTTGATTTGGCCTACCTTCTGTTTGATAAGGGACAACAGGATATGACTTGATTACCTAGTATTGGCTTCCTCCGTCTCATGATGAGGTTTCTTCTCTATCCTTGCTTCTTGCTTTCTCCTTTCCCTTTTATACCCAAGACCACACACCAGCATACTGACAGACAATTCTCAGGTTGACTGTAGCTGACCCTACATTTAGAAATGAGGACAACGGTGTGCAACGAAGCACCCAAAATAAATAGAATGTGACTGATAGCAGCGACCGTCACGCTCGATGCACAGACAGTAAGGACGAGGACTGGAGAGGAAATGAGAGGAGCCCTGTCACAGGACAGCTAGAGCCATCTGTTGTGATAGAGTTGTGCCACTGAAATCGGCAAGGCTTCGGTGATCAGTACCATAACAACAGCTATATCAAAGATCTTAATCCATGTTTAAGAAGGTAAAGTATATGTTTAAAAGCTTTTGTAGCTGGTAAAAAGGGCAAGTTAATGCAGTTTAAACATTTTCTCCAGTTGTGCCCCTTGCTCAACTTCATCAGTCCAGCTGAGTGGTTGTCATGTTACCCGTGTACGTTACATACTGTACATACACAGGCGAGAGGCCACACATTTCTTTGTTGGAAATCAACAGTTTGTTTGCAAACTGAGCCAACTTGTTCCACCATACTGACATTTTTCAACCCCACTGCTACTACATTGTACAGAATCAATGTTTGTTGGTCAAAATCAAATGACCATTACCTATAACTATTTAATTGTGTTACTGCTACCGATAAACTAAACTATAGGTTTAATTAAATTCCTGACAGATATATGTAAAAAGTCACAAAAAGAATAAATGAAAATCTAACTTTAAATCAATAGAATTGTTCTAATTATATTTGACAGGCACCAACAGGTGACTTTCATTCAGCTCATGTAAGCAGACTGGCATGAAGAATCCAAAACCATAGTCTCCAAAGATTCTCTGCATTTTGTAAAGTTTGAAGACACAGAAACACAGCTCCGACACAACATTGTGTCCATGGTTACCATGTAAGCAAACTTGGTTCACTGACAGTATTTAGCTGCTGTAATTTTGTAAACCATCTCCTGAGAACAATATCTGAATCTTCCGATTGTAGAAGATGCTGGGCTTTCTTCACCAACCACTAGTTTACCGTGACTCTCTGTTGCTCTACAGTTAGTTACCGGTAACATTGGGACTCATCTGATTGAATGGTAATATTGAAAAATGGCTCCTAGCTAGTCTGCTATTTAGACCCTGACAGCCTCGTACATAGCATGGCAGCTTTGGGTGAGTAATTTAGTACTGTAGCCTGGATCACATGTTGAATGTTGAATTGTTTCCTCACCAGCATCCCAAAGGAGAATTAAAGTCTCAGCCTGGGACTTGGGATCATGGAAACATGTTGCTACTCTTGCTGCGTGGATACCCACCAGCAAAAGGCGGAGGTTTTTTGTTGTTGTTGCATCCCACATGCAAACCTTTTGATTAACACATTTGCTTTCTCTGTGTTGTTTTCCTCAGGTCTAGCAAAACTATGAATCTCTGCTCAAAATGTTTTGCAGGTAGGTGCTTGTTCTACTTTGTGCTTGTTTATTCGACTTATCTTGTCTAAAGGTCTTTTCAGAGGAGGAGTGATTGTCGCGCCTCGGTATTCATTTTCAATGAGAGGCGAGAGGGCAGGTAGAAATCTGACCCGTGAAACTGATGCGTTCGTGCTCGTCCCATGCACGCGCACGCCCACTGCAAGAGTTGAATTGTCTTGAACTTTTCCCTACGCGAGCGACGCGCAGTACAAGTCAATGAACAAGACACTGATTCTTGCTGTTTGTGCTTTCCCTAAAATGTTTTCTAAACAGGACATAGACAGTGGGGCTTTTGCTTGTCAGACGGCACAAGACTGGATTTATCGGGTAACGTCACGTTACTTAAATGAGGCTATAGAATTACGACTATGCTAACTAAGCTAACTTTAGCTATCAATAATAACAGTCTGTGGTTAATAAAGACTAGGATTGCCACTATTTTGCTATAAATAGACCTGTGATTAGGGATATATGATACCACAGTAAACCAATGTCACTCAGTTGATACTGTAAATTTAAAATGATTTCAATTTAACAATATATTAACATTTTAAAATAATTAAATATATAATAAGTAAACCTAAGTTTGAAAGGGCAGACAATTTGGGGAGGCTGTCCCGCTTCCCCCACCACCAGGCTACAGGGTCTTGTCCTGAACGATAGACTAGCAGCCCAGAGGGAAAATATGGCATTTTAAAAGTAGCCTACATTTTCGATAGCTAGCTAACGGTAGACTACAGAGAGAGTGTGATATTCTTCTGACCGTTTACAAAAAGCTGTGCACTGATTGTAGAGTGCATGTGAGAGAAAAGCGCGAACACGCTCTTCACACCGGAAGTGGGCATGCGCGCCACTCGGCGGAAAAGGGAGAAAGAAAAAGGAGTCTGCCACTGTCTGGAGCGACAGAGGGAAAATATTTCAGTTGACACATTAAGTGGAACCGAAATGAGGAACCAAAATTTGCATTCTAATCCGGTCCGGATACTACTGTTTCATAGTGGAACCGGGTTTCGGTACCCAACCCTAATCATACAATAATGTACCTGATGGATGTACACACGTCAGACCCTTTGACTTTTGTTTTTCATAGACATTCAGAAGAAACAGCCAGACAATGATTGTGCCCCAAAGGCCTCCTCAAGCTCCAGCAGCAGCAGCCAAGCAGACATCTTCTGTAATGAAACAAACGGCAGCATTAGTCACTCACTGATGTCGATGCCTAACACATCAGAAGACCCTTCGCCAGGAGAGACGGGAGTGCCATCCTTATCTGCTCAGGACGGTAAGACAACAGTTAATCAGTAAGAAATGAAATGTTTTCTTTTCAGATCATATGATTTAGGGCCAGGGTCTCTATTGTTTCAGATGAGTGACTACACCTCTGCTCGCTTTTCCTTTGAACCTATGGGCAGTGGCGCTCTCCCACTCTGAAGTGTAGAACTTAAAGTCCATGTAATGTGGTCGTGTTTTTGTAATGCTTGCCCTACATGTTGGAAGTAATTTATGCATAATGTACTGCAATTAAGATGTGTGTTTGAATGTACAATCTCTAAATTGAGTAGTTTAAAACAAGAGTATTATAGCTTCTTGTCCAGGGCACCTTTCTGAAGAAGACTGCTACTAGTTTCTACCAGCAGCAGCTGCGGTGCCCCTGCCCTGGCTATATTTGTCCCCCTGGCACAGATAGAGAGTATGATAGGAAAGTGTATTCATTCAGAAGTGAAGGTTTTAAGAGGACACCTACAATTGCCAGTTCATCGGTCATTGCTATACAGTGACAAGGTTATTTGTGGAGGCCGATCCAGGACAGGGCAATACAGTGGCTACCAAATAGATGTGTGTAACTATCCTGGTCCTCTGTTACATCAGCCAGGAGCTTTTTAGTACAATACACAAGTACCTGATAATTGCTGATTTTTTTTTTTTTTTTTTTAGATTTAAAAAAAGAAGGCCCTCATAGAACTGGCTCGTAATTCACCCACAAACTAACAAACTCATTTGTTCGTATTTATTCATTCATGCACCATCAACCTAGTTAAAACTTCCACTTAAAGGTGCTCTAAGCGATGTTCTGGTGACGTCACTTCTTGTTGACGTTCGAAGTATTGTCAAACAAAACGAGGCTAGCTCGCCCCTCCCTCCTCCTCATCCCGTCCCCTCCCTTCTGTGCTTCCGCGCACCAATCCCACAACCCCCCAACCCCCACCCTCAAATCCTTCTTGTCGGTTATTGGCTGGAACACTGGAACTCTGTTATGTGTTGTGGTGCAGGTTTGCGCAGTTTGTTTTTGTTGGCGTTTGTGGAGCATGGGCTGTCTACAGAGACCACGTTTTTTTTTACAGTGTGTTCAGGAGACAGGCAGCTAGTAGATAGTGAGGAGATGTTTGCTGTATGTGACATAAAATGTAGCCTAAAAAACGCGTGACATCACTTAGAGCACCTTTAAATCCAACAATTAAGTTTAGTAAAGAACCCTATAAAATGAATGACTGAATACCCATCTCCCTCAGTTGACTTTTAGACCGATGCTAATACATTTCACGTTACTAGCAGTGAAACAATGACATTTCTAATTGAAAATTAATCTGCAACTATTTTGAAATTGATTAATAGATTTTGTTACTAGAAAATATGGCAACAGCTCATCGGTTTCTATTTAATTGTTATGGTTTTTCCTCTTCTCTGTTTTTTGTAATATTGCAAACTGAAAAACTTCTGTGGATGGACCAAACAAGAAATCTCAAGACCTCACCACGGGAATTTAGAACATTGTTACATTGATATTGACATTGACATTTTATAGACCAATTGATTAATCAAGTAATCAAGAACACAGTTAGTAGATTCATTGATAATGAAAGTAATTTTTTTTTTATTAGTTTACATTTTACATTTTATGTTGTGACTTGAAATGTTTTTGTGTTTTGGTAGATAGTATCCTTTTTTTTTTTTTTTTTTCAGTCAGCCGTGTCTTGGCTGGTTTCAGTCTGCACACATGCTCACTGCAGTCTCTCCTTCACAAATATCTATCACAGTTTCTGTAAAAATAAAGCTCACCGCATAATAAAGGATACCACAAACCCCAATCACGGTCTTTTTATTTTGCTACCTTGTGGAAAGCGGTACCACAGTAACCGAGCAACCACCAGAACACTCTCCAACAGCTTCTGTCCTCAGGCTGTTATAATTATAAACTATGTTCCTTTTAGGGCAACCTAACACATGACCTAATCTGTCAATCAGTTGCAGTTTACCAGTTTTTTTTTTACAGTTGTTTGGCTTCCGTATTTGGTTTGATTTTCTCACTGTATCTCTTTTCAGAAGTATCCAGCACAGACACGGCCTTCAGTTCACTCTCCACTCCCACAAAACGCTCCTTTGAGTCAGGTATGCCTCAGCTCTGCCATTGCAATGTCCATAATTGTGTTTTGCACTGTGTGCTTGTCATGTCCACCTAAGGACTTGGAGAGTGGGTACCATTAGCATCAACATGAACCATTGACCAAAAATAGCCAGGTTAATTGTACTTCCAGTGTAAACAGCAGAGGGAAGAATATTAGGGATATGTATACTGTGTGTGTGTGTGTGTGTGTGTGTGTGTGTGTGTGATACAGACAATCAAAATGGTAAAAGTCACACAGAAAGGAGCAGTGTAGCGTAGTAATTAGCACTGTCACATCTAGGGTTGGGTACCGAACTCGTTACGTTTTTGGGTACCGACCAAATTACGTCGGTACTACTGTGGATCGATTCACGCTAAATCAAATGGTGCCAAATTTCGGTACCTGAGAGCGTTTAAAAGCAAGTTTATCTGTCCTCTCTGCATGTTGATAGAGAGCGGGTCTCCCCCCCCCCCCCCCCCCCCCACACACACACACACACACACACACACATTATTTATTATTTTGTTTATCTTGTTTTGAGTGTAAAATGTTATAAATAAATAACAAAAATGTTCTAAGTAAATAGGATAAATAGGTTCGGAATTATTTTTACCTGGCAGACCGTACCTACTGGGTAACTTGGAGAGGATCTAGCTCAGATCCTTGCCCACTCAAAACTGGGGTTCCTCAGGGATCAGTCCTGGGTCCCCTCCTCTTTTCTCTGTACACCAACTCTCTGAAACTCAAGTAGCAGCACGTATCTCGGCCTGCCTAACTGACATCTCTTCTTGGATGTCCACACACCATCTGAAACTCAACCTTGACAAAACTGAGCTCCTTTTCCTTCCAGGGAAAGGCTCTCCTACCCAAGACCTGACTATAACAATTGACAACTTTGTGGTAGTCCCCACCCAGACTGCTAGAAACCTGGGTGTGACACTTGATGACCAACTCTCTTTCACTGCTAACATTGCTGCAACCACCCGATCGTGTAGATATCATTTTTTTTTGTTATCACAGAGCGAAAGTACAGAAAAAGGTACTGTTGGGTACCAGAACCGAATTTCAGGTACCAGTATCTGTACCGATAAAAATGTGAACGGTACCCAACCCTAGTCACATCACAACAAGGTCCTGTGTTTGACTCTACAAATTTGAGAAATAGACTTGGGTTATTAAAGAGAAAATGGGTCACAATGACGCACCCCTGACAGAGATGAAACATGGAGCATGCGTGGAGCTGGTGTAGACACTACGGTCTTACATTATAAGCATTATGCACACTCTCCTTTATTGTGCTTTCACCCTTCGGTGACACAACATGCTGCACTCACACAGGTGAAAACTAGCACATGACAATTGCAGAGTAGGCAAAGCTCAGCTCAGCTATGGTGTGAACATGTTGATTCCTTCCCTATTGCTCATGTGAGCACAGACAGCATCATTTAAACCTTGTGCTATGGCTGAGTTTACATTTCACTTTTTACAGTCTCTCTAAATGTATTTATTTAAGTATAAAGCCCGGATACACTTTCGTGCAACCTATTACTTTTAAATCAGTTCGTTGTACACATTTTCTATTTAATAAAAAATAAAAAATAAATTGCTAAAGTTGTTAATGGTTCAGCCGGAGAAAATTGGCCACAGAGATATATCAGGATAACAAAAGGCTGGCACAACATGCACTTGCACATGTACAGACACACATGCTCTCGCACATATAGGGATCGATGGGGCAGGTTAGGGGGATCTGGCTGCTCAGCTTGGCCTAGTTCTCAGAGATTTATTGAGTGCTGATCAGCATTCGGCCGGGCCGGGGAGGAAGTCTGCAGGATTGATGCGAAAAGCTGAGTTGAAATTCTAGCTGACCAGTGGAACTCGCTACATGCTCTCCCTGTCTCAGGTGCTGCACAGAATGTAATCTAATGCAGGATAATCATTAATCTCCAAAGCACCTTTCTATTTAACACAAAGAGTTTTTTTTGTTTCAGCGGGCCGTCATCTGTTCTCTCCCAGTTTAAATCAAAGTTGTTATGGAGCTTATTATTGGAGGTCTTAAGTTTTCTCTTGAAATTCTAGTCAAGGCTGCTGTCCTTTACACACAGGAGATGAATGCTTTTTGGATTAATCTGTGGGTAGGGGGACTAATAAAAGGTGGAGAAGATTTGGCTGTAAGTATATTGGTAGATGACTTATTTAAAACCATTTCTTGCAAGTCTATTAACCTTCACATGCTTTTGTGTCTGTCCACAACAGATTTCTTCATAGTTATCTATTTGCCTAATTCTGTATTTCTGACAAGCTGATTTTTATATATTTTTTAATACTACATGGTGTTTTTATTTTTGCTGATAAGATCACAATCATTTTCACAATTGTTAGTATTGGATATTTGAAACATAGAATGAATATTTTGGACCATACAACCTGACTGTAGGCATTTTCAAATGCCGTAGATCAGACATTCTGCCCAAGATAAATATTTGAAGTTGCCATTATTCAGCAGATGTTTAGTAAATTGCCCTTTGTTGATCAGTAAAGTATAAACAGGTGAGATGGAGATGTGTAATTGCATTGTATAGACACGTTTTGGCCCAATAGAATAAATATGTCTGTTGAGCTATCAAGGTTTTAGTTTAGCATGTTTGGCTCCAGACTTCCAGTTGTTTACAGCATAAACCGTACATCCAGGAACTCCTGCTGTGGGTTTTCTTAATTTTGTCAAAAATGTTAAATATGAAAAATAATTTATGGAGTTGGAGTTATGTAGCACAGCGACTGAAACTCACAGCCTCTTTTTTTCTCTTTATTTTTGCTCATACGTGTTTCCAGCCTCAGAGTCAGAAAGCGATCTTTCACCCGAGAAGCGAGCAAGAGTGGGTGATGTGCCAGAGGGTGAGGAGTCTTCATCGTCGTCTTCGTCTGCATCACCATCATCCTCGTCTCGCAGCAGCTCTAAACAGCGGAGCCGCAAACGTTGCCATCGCTGCCAAACCAAACTGGAGCTGGTTCAGCAAGAGCTTGGTTCCTGTCGCTGTGGTACGATGATACAACTCTACACGCAAGAACATACACAAGAACATATCATTTAACCCACAACCAGATATATGCCAATAACTGTACATGCACAAGGCCATACACATTAAGTAGTGGTAGCTATAAATATATTATTTGTCCTGCACGTGCATGAGGAAATAAATGACTTTGTCGTTGTTTAATACAATACAAGTTTTTTTTGTATTGTTTAACAAGTTTTTAATGGTCTCCTGTCCTAAATACATAAAAGCATGTTGGTTATCTTAATTTTAAATCCAGTGCAGTGAAATACATTTACTACCTGAGCATGTGTTTGTGTGTTGACGGAAATGTCGATGACCAGAGTGCCTTTGCTAGCCTTGGGGGACCATTACAGAAAGCCTGAATGTTTCACATTGCACATAAAACATAAGCCAATTACCACAAACACTAATGCAGTTTAAAGCAATACTTGGCTTGCTAATTAACTTGTTTGCATACAAATTAAAGAACTTAAAAAGTCACAGCTCTTCGCTGCTTAAAGACCATCTGCTTAAACCCACGCAATAATTTCTAAATTGGAAATTGACTTGCCTTTTTTTCCACCAGGCGCTGCTTAATGCATGGGCCATCCATCCTTAATAGTCCAATGCTTACTATGAAAACATGCTTTACACAGACTGAAGGGGAAATGGTGGCAATTAAAGTGATTTCTGACTACTGCTGTAATTGCAGATTACTTTGCTAATGGTTCTGCAAAATGTTTTACAGTGTAAGCCAAGAAGGTCTGATAATTAGCTGAAAGCACAAACGCTTTTCAGATAGTAAATGGGGGAGAAAATAGAGTTCCGGTGGATGATCTGATCCATTGTTGTCACACTCAGTGCCTTTTTCATGCAGTTTAAAAAAACGATTATATTCAGGTTAAGGCAATATCCTCATTTCTCAAACGCCATGTAAACACCTTACCCCGGTTAAAATCGGAGTTCTCATAACCCGGTTAGAAGAGCTGAGGAACTCTTTCAGTAACCCGGTGTATCCCTGCATGCATACAGCTGAACTGGGCTATGATTTATTTATGCACATGCTTCAACTGCCCCTCCCCATTCCGCTTGAGTGGTTTTTGAACCGGAAATAATCAGAGGTCCGTTTCAGGTAGGAGGTTCAACAAACTCTGAGTCTAACTCTGACCTCTGAGTTGATTTATCCTGAGATGGGAAACTCTGAGTTTTTGGTTTCACAACGGCTGATTCGAGTTGGTTCAATCAACTCGGAGTAGGTTGACTCAGGGTTACGCGCGTGCACCAAAGACAGCATGAATGGAGCCATGATACAACGATTCACCATGGCAACAACCACAAACAAACGGGTCGGCGGAAATACTCATGCGCACATACAGCGAGTTTGAACATGTATTAGGCTACGTTAAAAAAGCAACACAGCGGCTGCTGCAAAAGAGAGAGAATTTGCATTGGAGAAAATTGCTGCTAGATTAAATGCGTATATTCCAATATAATGATTATCATATTTATCATAAGTATAGCTAATATTACTGAAAATCTATTTCATTTAGGTGCAATACTGCGGGCGAAAAAGTCCTAGGCCTACTAATCTCATTCTGAGGCTGCAGCACCATCATTAACAGAATTATAATTCATAATATTTTATTTCAAAGGGTTTACATCATTCACCTGCAATACTGTGGAACTCCTTTTTAATGGCTCTGACTGGACAACTGTAGCTAATGCAACATAAAGAACGTGCTGGGATGTAGAGCATGTCCATGATGAGTGACGTTAGTGATATGAGGACAGATAAGGTTATGAAGGCTACATAACTGATAGACTGGGAAGAAAAACAATACCGCTCAAATAGGAAGTTATCTGGAAATTAAAATGCGTCAATATCATCTTACGACGTGTGTTTAACTCCCTGCCATACAGCGTCTTCATCAACGGGATCGTTGATAAAAGGAAATGCCATGCTTTGAGAAAAAACAATGTTTTAAAGTCTGCCTAACAGTTAATAAACCAACAATGTTTTTTTTTATTCACACCAATATAACAATTCAACTGCGCTGAAATGCGCCTGATCCAGACTGAATGAATGAATGAGGAAATGAAGAGCGCTGTGTCAGAGGGAGGAGCGTTAATTCTCTTCATACATCCATGGGGAGGAGACTGAGAGAAACTCAAGGTTTCTTGAAGAAAACCTGCTCCCGACCAGGTTAGGTTCATAGGCTCAGTTACCATAGTAACTGACTCTGAGGTTAAGTTACCTCTCTTTCTGAAACAGAAAACCCAGAGTTTCCCTCATCTCAGGCTTAACAAACTCAGAGTTTCCACTAACCCTCCTACCTGAAATGGACCTCAGTCAGTGCTGCGAGTAGTTGTTGTTGCTATGAAACCATACAACAAAACAGCGATGCCCGAATTGGCGGCTATCGCCAGAAAGAGCCTGCGGTCCATCTGTTTTATTCTCCGCCGATGGCTAAACCGATTGCGTTAGTGCATGTAAACGCACTGACTCTGTAGACTTCTGCTGTTACATAGTGACTATAATATTCATCTGACTAGGTGTTAGTATGACTCGAAGTGAAGGCACAGGAACTTAAAAAGCTAATTAGATCATACAGGTTCTCCTCTGAGATCCAACACAAGCACAACACAACCTTCTTCCTGCCTGGCACGTTCCGCTGTCTTTCACTTTGCAAGCAATGGTCCTAATATTAGAGAAACACTACAATACCTTTTCCATTACCAGTAACCTTTTTTGCTGATCCAGGAAGCTATTATAGGTTGAGTAAGTAACCATTCAGTCATACGGTACATTATAATCACACAATGGCTGCAATCTATTTGGCCTTGCAAGCATGCTGTTGTGTGCACGTTGTTCAGCGGCAGGGATAGTAAAAAGCACTTATTAACATAATTAGCCTATTAATTAACGTCTTTACTACAATAACTGGTTATGTTTAAAGGTTGTGTGTGTGTTTGTGTGCGTGCATGTGTGTGTGTGCGTCTGCATTTTTAAGCTACTCATGAAATTGCTTCTTGTTTTTATTAAATTTTACCTTGGGTAGAATACATTTTTTTTCCTCCCAGCTCATTGGTGTTTTAAAACTCTGCTCGATTCACAGTTCAGTTACAAAAACAAGTCAACTAGGTGGAAACGTTTTGATATGGGGTTTCTAACAATAACAAAATCATGTCCTGAAAATAATAGTGTATTAAAAGAGTCCTAAATATCCCCCTCCCCTCCTAGTTTGGGGCCTAGTTTTTAAAAGCCCACACATATTACACCACTTTCTCCCTTGCAATCCATTTGTGTGCGCTGTAATCAGAGGTTTTCATTGCATAGCAACCAGCTGTCAAACTGGGCTTTTAATCAGCACTCATTGAATGCCAGCAGTGTTATTATGTGTATTAATGAATGAATTTAAGACGATGAGAGCTAATGAGCTTCTCTGAGCTTAACAAGCCTCCTACAGTGGCAGGGCCTTTTGTTGAGAGCGCTACAGTAGAGACAGAGAGTCAATGAGAGAGATGAGGGTTGTCTGCCTTTGTTGAATGGAGTCAAAGGAGGAAGCTATCAACTAGAATGTCTTCTCTGGTAACAAGTCCTTTTACAAAGGCATGGTTTCAAAGCAATAAATATTATCTGCTCTTGGCCGTTTAAAAAGACTTGTATATTTAAAGAGATCGTTATCCACCTGTATTGGCTTCTGTAGTGTTCAAACATGTTCAAGTAATTGGCTTCTAGAGATGCATAATTAATCTACTGTTCATTTAACAATGTTCTTTTGCATTCTGTGTCCTGTATTTTTATTCAGGTTGTTTGTACGTTTGCTGATCTTGGCAAATTAATCACTCTCCCTCTCGTGCATCCATACCCCTCACCCACTCTCCAGGTTATGTCTTCTGCATGCTCCATCGGCTCCCAGAGCAACATGAGTGTCTGTTTGACCACCTGGGCCGTGGTCGCCAGGAGGCTGTCCTAAAGATGGTCAAGCTCGACCGCAAGGTGGGCCGCTCATGCCAGCGCATCGGAGAGGAGTGCTCCTGAGCGGCCGTTCCCTCCGAAGAATCTCGGCCTTCAGACGGTGTCTTAGCACCAACAGGGATCCGATTATTAGATTTTGTTTTCTTCTCGATTTTTTGCCGTTTTTTTTGGATACAAACCTCCATTCTTTTTCTTTTAAATTATGCTTGCTCTTTTAAATCCCACTGTTACCAATATCCTGGTTGTTTTCAGCTTTTGTTGGCTTGATCATATCCCTGCTGCTGAGATGCCTTTTGGAAAATCCACACCCAGAAATGACAGAACAATAAAGAGCAAAGGAAATACACAATTTCTTCACTTTTTTGCAAGCTCCTGACTACACAAGTGTGAGCAGAGTAAGAACGAATAAAAGGATGACAAGAAGAAGTACAAGGCTTTATACAAATGTTTATCCCGGAAGCCAGTCTAAGACTATACCCTTTACCTCAAAAAAGAAAGACGAGGAGGAGAAAAGGATGCTTATCCTTTGTGTACACTTCTGCTTTGGCGCTGTTTATAGACTGTGCTCTTTACCTCAAAATCAGACAGAGCTCCTTTGTACACTGCGCCAAGCATGGACTTTGTGAAGCAAAACTAGCAAGCCAGCCTCAGTTTAAGTCTAACTCCCTGGCCGTCCACTACCCCTAATCCTTTAGAAATACCTGTTAATCATCCACCTCAGGTTATCAGGATATCAAAATACAATCTTCACTCCTACCCTCACCAACTTGCATCCTTCTTTTTTTCCTGTACCAGGACCCCTTTTTACTCTTTTGTTTGCTTTAAGATTGAGGTGGCCATTGTGGACGATGAAAGTGGGGTCCAAAGTCCAAATTCAGAACTTGCAGTGTGAGCCGGACTCAAACACATTATGCTGGTGGGAGCGAGCTGGTTGTCCCTGAATAGGCCCTGGATCACACACAGATCTGTCTTCAACGTTGGGATGTGATTGATCGAGACTTAATTAGTCGCAGATTTTCTCTGTCTTCCTCTCTCCGTCCCCTTATTCCCTCTCCACGCATCTGTTTTTAGCAACATGTGGCTTATGTGTGCTGGATGTGTCCAAACTTCAGGAAGACGACATTTACAGGGCATGACGTACATCGTGTGTGTATGATTTATAACTGGACCTGAAATGTCTGTAAAAGTCTAGAGATTTGTGGGCAATGCAAATAAACATACTCTCTCTTACTTCTTTATTTTATTGTATGTGCTCAGCTGTTCACCTTGAGCACAAGCAGGCAAGATCAACCGTTGCTGTACACGTTGAGTTTGGACTGAAGCTGAGATGGCTGAGTGTCACTCAAAGGTTCCTTCTTAAGATTTATGTTCTAGTTCAGATTTCGCATAATGTTTTAGAACTTAATTTCAAATCTCCACATCTAAAAGGTACTTTGATGAAAGGCTATTCTTTGGTTGTCAGTACTTTAATGTTCTTATTTCCTTTAATTCCCCCGGTTTTCATTTCCAGCTTGCACGATGAGCTCACATGCATTCTCCTTCCGTTCTCCTGCCTTCATCTTTCCCCTTATTGATTGCTCTATTTTTCCTTATTTCAACCTTTCTGCCTCCCCCCCTTCCTTTCTTGCTGTAGAGGAGGGAGGTGGTGCCTGGGGTGAGCAGAGTCCTGAAAGTTAAAATCAGCAAATAATTACTTTCCTGGTATAATGTTTTCCTGGTGGACTATAGAAGGTATGAACAGAAAATGCATAATGAATGAATATTCTGTATCTTAAAAAAAAAACTTATTTAACCCCTTTTTGCTTCTCACTTAACTTTAGTGTAGAGCTGCTTTTTTTTGGTTGTAATGTGGTTATAAAATGGGAAGATAAATGTGGACAATTCTATATTTTTGTTTCCATTGCTTTACTTGATTGATACATGATTCCCCGTTCCAACGTTTTCTTTTACTGAGAAAGAATAAACTGGATAAGAATAAGTGTGAACATCTGTAGTGTGCTTATTGACATAATGGATGAAAAGATGAACCCACTCTGGGTTGATTTTGCAGTTGCACTCTGCAAGAGGAAAATTACGGGTGGAATGAGCTTATATACATGTCCAAGCCTTCTTGCACCATGATGCTGGCTCTCTGCCATGTCCAAACATGCTAATTGTTTACAGTGCTGTAAACATCAACATTCACAGAGTGCTGCCTTAAAGCTACTCTCATTTACTTTACAAATCTGTGTGTGTGTGTGTGTGTGTATATCTTGTGCGTGCGCACTTGCTTGCGTGTAATCGTGTGCTCGCTAATGGCAGCGATGAGCCTTGTGGGCCGGCTGCACTAATTAATTTTAAGAAAAAAGAACTTATGTAGCCATGATCAAATAGCATCTTCAAGCGGTGAAGTTGGCCGGCCGCCAACCTGAGCGTAATTTCTTACCCTCCTCCTCACCCAAACTGAGCCAAAACTAAGGACGTTAGCACCCAAATGTGAAGTAGTTGTATTAGAAGTTTCTCCTTTGTCAAGGTGGTTGAAACTTTAAACAACACTGCTGGGTTCACTGACAGAATTTGGATCTCTTAAAACCTGCCCCGTGTGTATTTCTCATTTCACATCCTTTGTCGATTTTTTTCGTCAGAGTTTCTCAGCCTTGGTGTGGGACCCCGCATTGGGTCATTTGACATGCAGACAGTATCACAGGAGATATCCAAGCTGATAAACTGGTATTTTTGACATTTTTTGATTAAAAAAATAGACTTAAAAATATAATGTCTATATTATCCATTCAGGGCTCCCTCTATGCTCTTGTTTGTACAAAAGGATGCCATATGTTGAAATACAATTTATTGATAACTCTTAATGCTGAAATATTTTTCCCGACACTGACTATTTCTAATGAGTACATATTTTTCCGTTTTTTTCATTCTTTTGAATTTGGCTGGAATACATTTGGGTTTCTTCTGATCTTTTAAGTCCCCCTCTGGCCTTGTAGAACCCTCTCTTTGGTTTGGTTGTCAGTGTCTGCACTCTATTGCTTTTTATGTTGTCTTGATTATATGCTGACACACAGGATGAAGCACAGTGCAAGGATTGGGTGGCAACAAGGAGCATGAGATCTGTATTTGTTGGAGCTGCCAAGTGTTAGAGAGGGATTTGGGGAATAAGATGTCATGGCCGGTGGTAAGTAATCTCCTTACAGGTCAGCAAACAAGGAAGCCTGCCATTCTTACTGCCTTGATTGGCTAACATCAGTTACATAAACCATCACTGTATTGAATTTTGCCTTCATTTCGATCAACTCGATTGTTGAAACTTTTATTTTGTACTGTACAACAATGAGGGAAGCAGTGACGTTTTAGTTCCTACTTAAAAAACCAGGCACCACTTTGAATCCTGCATTAGAGAAAGAATGATCTCAGATATGCACTAAATGCAATGGAAGGAAACAATGTCCAAAGTAATCACAGGCTCAGTTTCACGGTCTCATGTGTCATGGTCTATTTTCCAGGCAGTGCTGGTGTAACCCAGTGTAATGGTAAAGTCACTTATTAGTCTTATTAAATTTGTTGAGCACTTGTCGGTATGAAAGCATGTCGGTAATTACATCGGATGCATTACATCCACTTAAGACATGATATTCCTTCCACATTTATTATGCAAATAAATGACAGACCAGGACAACAGACGTCAAATCTTCACAACACAGTGTATGTACTTGAGTAAAAAAGATTTAATACGGTAATACTATGCTTCAAATGTGTTAAAAATATGAATTTAGCAATGGATATACAGTATAAGTAAAAGGCTGTGTCGCTTTGGTTATATTTCAATTAATTTATTCTAGAAGACTGAATATCATTTGGGAAAGTAGAGAGAATAACAGTCACAAAGCAGCTGCAGAGAAAATGAATCACAACGTTACAAGGCAACACAAAGGTCTAAATTCCTATTTAAATGGTACCAAAACCAACAACCTATGGTGGGGACCCAGGTTAATCTAAAAATGCATTCATCATCATGCATTCCTGGCGATGCTACCCATATGTAATTAGCATGCATCATGAGTTGAGATGCATTCCTTAAAGCTTTAGTGCGTAACTTTTTGATATTAATAAACGTCCAGTACATTCGAGCCATTGCCAAATGAGTTTCTACAAAGCTAATTAACACTATCAGCTCCACATAACTCTCTCTGTATTTCTCAGTATGGCTATGTTCAGAAGATAGTTTTGTCCCATGACTTTCCCGCGCAGAAACTCGAGTGAACATAATTACCTCTTGTGAAGAGTCCATCATGTTTTTGTAATCCTCCGTTAGCTGCTAGCAACTGCATCGAGGAGGGGTGGGGGCGCGATCACGTAAAGCTTGTATCATGTGGGGGCGCCGACAGTGTTGTTGTCATTACTTAGAATTCCTCATGGGGGCGACAGAAACTACGCACTATAACTTTAAAATTCTTTGAGTGTAACTCTATACTGAGACACATAATGCATAATTCCCTATCATACCATAGCTAATGACTCCAGCACCATTCATTAACATCCCAACCGTCTTTATCCACCACAAACTGACACAGTGCTGCAGGAGCCTCAAACAGGCGTGCTGCTGACATTCGGTAAGATTTAAAAAGAAATTAGCAGGAACAGTGGAAGATCCAATCCCAGAGTAGCCATTACTGTCAGCTGGACACTTTTTTTCTCCATGTGACCTTTAAGGAAGGAAGCTGACTGCACACTTCTCTTCAATTACTGGAGGACTTCAACAGAGTGAGGTAAACCAGTGGAAAGGGTGAGACTTTACAGTGAGAGAGGCCTGTAAAAGATAAAAGGTTGTAGGTTTCAAATAGCAAAATGACAAACTCAGTTTCACAAAGCTATATTATTTATCTAAAACCTTACCTGCTGTGTGTAAAATTTGAATGCTTCAAATTTGTGTTGGTTTAGAAAATAAACTGTTCAGTATAGAGATGATTTATATCCATATTTACCTGATTAGATGCCCTGCTTTACACATTATGTGATGGTTTAAAGAAACTGAAGGCTAAACAGTTCAAACCACTCAAAAACATATTCAAAACCACTCCCACTAGAGCAATTTAATTGAACCCTAAAGGTGCTGTAGGTACGATTGTGAAGATCCAGGACTTAGCCAACGACAACTTCTCAGTCCCTCCCCCCTTTCAGGTAAAGCCCAAAACGGTCTCCTACGCCCCTCCCCCCACAAGGGAGAATGAATGCGTGTCCATGAGCAGTGATTGACACTCATAGATTGACACAAATAGTTCAAGACTTAGCAGAAAACTATATGCTGGTTGCAGATATATTGAAGGCTTTCTGTCCAACCTTTAATGTTTTCTTTGCAACATTTCATGCTGTTCAATCTTGCACATACAGTATTGATTTCACATTAGACCACTCTGAGGTAAAGCCATAGGGTAAACAGCATATTGTCATGTTTTAATTACTTGCACAAAGCTACCATCATCAACATGAGCATTTTTGCTTTGTGTGTTTGCATTGCATTTTATAATTTTGCAGCACCTTCTCTATGTCTATTTCTCATTTCACAACCAGGCCACAGCATACTATACCGTCTCATTTCGTCCCGAACAGCATTTTCCTTATTAATGTGTATTCATCATCTTTTGCTGTGTGCCACTGTACAGTAAAGCCTCCATTATTTGGCTGCCTGAGTGACCGCCGCTATTGATTACCTGTTTCTCAATTCTCTAAGCAGAAGCCAAACTAGGCACTCGTATGGATCTCCCCCCTCTCTGTTTCTCTTCCACCGTCTTTCTCAGCTATGCTTCGTCTTCCTAACCTTTATCTCTCAACTGCCCTGTCTTATACAACCCCAAATCAGAAAAAGTTGGGACAGTATGAAAAACATAAATAAAAAAAGAAAGTAATGATTTCTAAATGTACTTTGACTTGTATTTCATTGCAGACAATGTGAACACAAAATATTTCAAGTTTTGTCTGGTCAACTTTTCATTTTCATTTCTAAATATATATCCTTTCTTGTCATTCAGACCTGCAACACATTCCAAAAAAGGTTGGGACAGGAGTAATTTAGGGCTAGTAATCAGGTAAATTGGTTAAATAATGATGTGATTTGAAACAGGTGATGTCAACTGGTGATTGTAATTGTGATTTGGTACAAAAGCAGCATCCAAGAAAGGTCTAGTCCTTTAGGAGCAAAGATGGGCCGAGGATCGGCAGTTTGCCAACAAATACGTGAGAAAATTATTACAATGTTTAAAAACAATGTTCCTCAAAGAAAGATAGGAAGATATTTGCTTATTTCACCTTCAACAGTGCATAACATAATTAAAAGATTCAAGGAATGTGGAGGAATTTCAATGTGTAAAGGACAAGGGCGCAAACCTAAGCTGAACAACCGTGATCTCCGATCCCTCAGGCGTATGTATCAAGAATCGTCAATTCAACTATAAGCGATATCACCACATGGGCTCAGGACTACTTTGGCAAACCTTTGTCAAGTACCACAATACGTAGTTACAGCCACAAATGCCAGTTAAAACTGTACTGTGCCGAAAGAAAGCCCTATGTTAACAGTGTCCAGAAGCGCCGTCGACTTCTCTGGGCTCGGAGGCATCTGGGATGGACCATCACACAGTGGAAACGTGTACTGTGGTCAGATAAATCAGTATTTCAGGTATTTTTTGGGAGAAATGGACGCCGTGTGCCAAAGAAGAAAAGGATCATCCAGACTGTTACCAGCAACAAATCCAAAAGCCAGGGTCTGTCATGGTATGGGGTTGTGTCAGTGCCCTTGGCAATGGTAACTTGCACTTCTGTGATGGCACCATTAATGCTGAAAAAGTAAGATGCTGAAAGTACATAGAGATTTTGGAGCACAATATGCTGCCTTCAAGAAGACATCTTTTCCAGGGACGTCCATGCATATTTCCACAAGATAATGCAAAACCACATTCTGCACACATTACAAAGTCCTGGCTGCGGAGGAAGAGGATACGGGTACTTGACTGGCCTGCCTGCAGTCCCGACCTGTCTCCAATAGAGAATGTGTGGCGCATTTTGAAGCGCAAAATGCGACAACGAAGGCCCCGTACTGCTGCCCACCTTAAGACTTGTTTGCAGCAAGAATGGGACAAAATTACACCTGAAACACTTAATCACTTGGTGTCTTCAGTCCCTAAACGTCTTTTAAGTGTTGTGAAAAGGAATGGCAACATTACAAAGTGGTAAATGCTTTACTGTTCCAACTTGTTTTGAAATGTGTTGCAAGAACCAAAATAGGAATTTTGTTTTTTTTAAAACAAAACAATAAAAATCATGTTGAACACATTAAATGATGTGCTGTTGTATTGTCTGCAATGAAATGCAAGTCAAAGTACATTTAGAAATCACTACTTTCTTTTTTTATTTGTGTTTTCCATACTGTCCCAACTTTTTCTGATTCGGGGTTGTAGCTTTCCCCTCTTTCTCACTCATTGGTGTAATGTTCTGCTCTACTTCTGTCGCTGGTATGCTTGGTCTGTTTCCAAGACCAAGAGGTTAAAAAAGTTGAATGCAGTTTGGTTTGACAGCTTTGACAGCTGCAGCAAAACATGCTGCCCACTTTGTGCTTCAGTGGATTTAAAAGACCACATTGGCTTTTGGTTTAAAGAAATGCCAATAAACTATAGAACATTTTTCTCCCATCCCGGATTGCTGTGTGGACTAGCCAGACCCTCCTCCTCAGCCCTTTGGAGGACATTTAGTCTTATGGTCATCAGTGTGCTTTCTGTAGTCATAATGGATGAAGAATTCTCTGCTTCATGTTGGTTCCACGGTGAACACACTTTGCTGTAGGGCTCTGACGTGCTGTTTGTCAATCCCAACACCACAGTTCACGCTCACAACCTCGGGAGAGTGATGGCACAAACAGAGCCACCACCTTGTCAATAGAACATCACCAACTGACTGGGAATACTGGCTGTTTGCAACCCACAGACCACACATCATTGGGAATAACTTTAGAAAATACAAGTATAAATGTCAATGAATTGAAGAGCTACTCATACTGCGAGTGGTTTTATCTAACTCTGCTTTGGCTCATATTCCTAGAGACGTATGGAATTTATTTTGTACATGTGTTAGATCTTGACATTTGGTGCTGTGTTGTAAACGTCATGCACAGCAGAAGTGTTGTTTTCTTAGTTTGATGCAACCAAAATGTATATTATTTGTTGGCAATGCTTTAAGACATATTATAATCAAGACGTTGTAATGCATCATGAATAATTGATTATATAAATTCTTGAGATATATTTTGCATGTAATATAATATTTGTAGTACATTATACATGTGCTTCATAGAAAATGCCAAAGTTTGCTATTACTTCATACATATTCTGGAAACTGGAAAGTTTGGAAAGTAAGTTTGGAAACTTATAAATGTGTACCTCTTTTTTAAAATGAAGATGAAAACTAAAATTGGACTTTATTCTATTGAAGACATATTTCTATTTAATTAGTTGTTGCCCCTAAATAGTTTTTTTTTTCATGGAGGTACTCTCCATTGTGCGTGAGCTTCCATCTGATTTATATGTGCAAATCACAAGCCGCCAGTAGAAACGCACTGGTCAACAGTGGATTTAGGAATAATTTCTTACCATTGCTTTTTTAATATAATTCAGAGAAAAAGTAGCTGTGCACATTAGCCAAGGTTGCCTAATGTCCTCCAGGTTTTGCATCAGTTCACTGTATGATAAGAAAGAGATAGTGATATATATGTCTCATATGCATATTTTTCACTCAGTCTTATCAAGCCTGCATTCGGTTTGTCCATGCCAAACCTGCAGCCATTCTCACATGGGTGCTGCTATCCAGCTGAGTCACAATCCTCCACTGTTAGCACCTGAGCAGAGCAACTGGGGATGCCGCTTTAGAACAGCTGCTGAAAGAACAGATAATGTTATCAGTCACTTTCCCAGCCTAGTGCAGCGTACAATCGCATGGCCTTTGATGATAGATTTTTTTTTTTTTTTTTTTTACTTTTAAAGGGCTACAAAATATTATATCAGCACTGGGTGATGTCATTTGGTCATTGGATGGTCACATCTTCAGTCTGCAAGTGTACCTCTAAATGCCATACAATGCAATTCACATTGATAGAGTAGAGTCTTGAATGCTAGTAATTCACCCTTGTGAAAATTACCTGAATAGTTACTCTTGTTGAAGTCACCTTATTATGTTTTTGTGTATTGCAAGTCCAATCAGACCCAGTCAGATACATTTTGGCCAATGGGATGCAGGTAAGGGAACAAAGCAGAAAAGATCTGATGTTTATGCATGAATTTGCAGTCACATTGAATTCTCATAAAGTGTTTTTTGTTTTGTTGTTTTCACTGAACTGAGCACAAGCTGGTGTGTGTTGTAACAGTGGCTGCCAAATACCTGCAGCGTATGTCCTGAGTTACCCTGTTATTCTGATGGGACTAAACCAGAAAACATCTTTTTTGAGACTATGCTTGTGATCCGCTCCCATTACTGTCAAGCACATCAATATCCAGAACTCACTGTTCCATCAATGCTATAACTTAGTTTCTTTCTCTCTTTTATTTAATGTGGGTGGTTGTTTTTGAGCACACACTTATAATAAAATAAAATAAAATAAAATAATTCTAAGAGAACAGTAACAATTATTGCTCCATTGACATTATGGTGGTTCTTGTCAAGTCACAAGTGTCAAAGCTGTGTATTTGTGCTGTGTGATCTATGATAGGGTATGAGCCTTTTGCAAAGCAACATGTCCTTGTTTGACATGCAACACATAACAGAGTGGCAATCCTAATTTTACGCCCTCTTTATATAAAAGAAGCTAAAGAGCTGTATGAACACACGCACGCACGTACGTACGCACGCACGCATGCATGCATGCACACACACACGCACACACACACACACACACACACACACGCACACACACGCACACACGCACACACACACACACACACACACACACACACACACACACACACACACACACACACACACACACACACACACACACACACACACACACACACACCCACACCCCGAGAGCTACATCATGTCAAGAGTCATTCAGTATCAGCTCCATCTAAAAGACTTCCATTTTCCACCACCTCACCTTTACACAGAAGCTAAAGAGCTGAATGAAAGAAGTGTATGAACACACGCACGCACGCACACACACACACACACACACGAAGCCAAGGAAACCACATAAATGGTTTATTAATCAGAGGACGGCTCTACAATCCATTTCCTTCTCTTTCTCTCCCAAGTGGGAAAACAATCCAAGCAGAGGCCTGTCTCCTGAAATGGGATAACCAAGATAACCCAGGATAAACCCCATGGAGTGTGTGTGTGTGTGTGTGTGTGTGTGTGTGTGTGTGTGTGTGTGTGTGTGTGTTTATGTACTGTATGTGTGAGTATATGTCTCAGTCTATGTATGGTACATCTGCTTTTTGTGTGTCTGTGTATGTCTATCTGGTAAATGTCAGCCTGGGTGAATCTTTTTCAACTTTTTCATTGCACATTTTTTGGATTAGTTATTTTATTGTTTAAGATGTTAAATGTTAAATAGCCTTTAAACTCACTTATACACATGCATGCCCACAGACAAAACATACATCTTCCTATAGGATGTTGTTGGGACAGAGAAAAAGGTGTATATATACACATTTTTCTCGGTCCCATCAACATCCTGCACTCCTGCACGTTCAGGGAAATTTGACCAGTAATTATCTAACATATTCCATGATTTCTCAAATCTCTCTCTCTCTCTCTCTCTCTCTCTCTCTCTCTCTCTCTCTCTCTCTCTCTCTCTCTCTCTCTCTCTCTCTCTCTCTCACACACACACACACTCACACTCACACCCCCCTCTCTCTCTCTCTCTCTCTCTCACACACACACACACATTCACACTCACACCCCCCCCCTCTCTCTCTCTCTCTCTCTCTCTCTCTCTGTGTGTTTCTGTTTTCCTGTCTTCCCTACTTTTCTGTGTCTTTACCCTTGTTGACCTTCTATGTTCACCATAATCTGTCTCTCACACTGCTCTCCTTATCTGCTGCTGATCTTGCAACTTTATCGGATGGAGAGATGTATGTGCGGATCTGTATGTGTACCATCATGTCCACTCTAAGCCATATACATGTGAAAACAAAACACGCTGTTTTGGCTTTTCATCTTTCTGAAAAAGATGATGTTTGATTTTCAGTAATGAAGCTATAACAAACATGGCTAACATACTGCTCGTCCGTGATGTCATAAAGCCATCTTCCTGTATCCCCTCATCACTCAGTGATGTTTTTTTTTTCTCACTAAAGCTGATCAAAACTATCAGCTGCAAGTACTCAAGAATGATTCAGGGTCATAAATAATACCACCCCAGTAATCACCCCAGGAATTACTCTTGCTGAGCAGGTAACATTTATGACCCTTGATCATTGCTAAAGCATAATAATGTTCTTTGGCAATATGCCTTTGGCGATCGCTTTCACTGCAGATTACACTCCAGGCTATTTTGGAAGTCTGATGTGGATGGCCCAAATATAATGATTGGGTTCCTTATGTATAAACCTGCAATAACAGATTTTTAGCCACTTGGGAGAATCATTATCAAGTTATGAACACAACATTAACAAGTTGATATGGCAAACTTGTTAGCAATCGAATGCTTATTTACATAACCAGCAGTTACAGAGCAACATAATTCATTTGGAGTCATGTTTCTGTGGTGAATGTAAGTCCAATATTAATTCTATTTTAGTTCTGTTTTTGGTCTACCAACTCCTGAGGGAAATATAGTAAGGAGCTCCGTAAAACTGTAGGTTCATCACTATAAGCGACTTCTTTCACATCGTCATTTGATACATTGTTATACAAATGTTGATTATAGCCTCTTTAAAAGAAATGTTTAGTTTATTAGTTAGATAAAGGTCAGATCATTCTCTTCACAATCCTTTGATGCATTCTATTTTTAGTAAAGACAATACAAAAACACATTTTCACAGTTTAAGTGTTAGTTTTCCGGTGACCGGTATATTTGAGTTGCCCTGCTGACTGAACAGTCGTGACACTTGAACACAGAAAAGAGTCAACGCATTCTCATGAACGGGTTAGTAGGATATCGTACGAAAAGTTATGCATGCTCAAATGTGTAATATTATACGAAAACTAGCAGACAGCCGGCTGGTCACGTGACATCGGCTACAGAGCTCCATGCTACGGAGCGACAGTTGCTAGCTGTTTAAATCGCTACAGAGCTTTGTGGCATGGCTACAGACCTCAGTCACATCAGTCGTATCAGCGGCAGTTAGTAGATGTGTTTAGCCGCTACAGAGCTCTGCGACACTGGCTACGATGCTCCGCATGGTGCTTCGTCAGGTCAGCGATAGTTGGTGGTTCAGTTACCCGAGAATAGGTGACTGTGCACCGTGTACAGAGCACCGCGAGCTGCTGGTCATTTCAGCAGAGATTATAGTTAAGTTTAGGCATCAAAAGTTGAGTTTTAGGCACCGAAACGACTAGTTAAGTTTAGGAAAAAGATTGTGGTTTGTATTCAAACACTCCCAAGGAACATGCACTTCCTGGGTGAAAGTCATTTGTTCTCCCCGGGAAGCGAACTCCACTTCCTGGCTTGAAAGCCATGTATGTTAACACCCACCCATCCACCTCGACCACCTCTCTACGCGGCCAGCAGCAGTCAATGAGGTGTGCACAGCAAAAAAAAAAAGAAAATGTGGAAATCATATGGATTACAGTGCTTATCTTTTTGTAGCTTTTTGAACATATGGTTTATGAGAACAGGCTGAAAGAGTCCCTGAGTCCACTAACAACCCTCAGACAACCTGCCCCAACCAAATTATAACCAAAGATAAACACAATTGATGAACAATGACTTTTAGCAAACTTCAGTGTTGTTAATCTTTAAGTTCAATAAGGCAGACTACCTGACCAGTGGAACCGCTTTAAACTGGGAACAAAAACTTTAGACTCATAACCACCTTATTATAGGCTCCAACAACCCTGACTGCCTTGAGAAAGTTGCCTGTGTCGGTTCTGACTATCAAATTCTATAGATAGAGAGGGACATTGTTATTGTAGAAAAGCAGAATTTGATACATCCTTAGAACAATTCATGATTCAAAAGCTCCTTAGAGGAAAAAAAAACTCCCAGTGCTCTGGAGGCAGAAAATAGTGCATGAGCCAGAGCCAGAGACAAAATAATTTGATCAACACATGAAACCGGTCCTATTCTCCTCATCATCTGCCGCCCATTTGTTTTTCTTCTTCGTGAACTTGGAACATTGGTTTAATTATTTTATGGTTCTGTTTTTTTTTAATTCAATTGTTCTGTCACAGACAAAAATCACAAGGGTGCACTCATAGATAGTTCTAATCATTAACTAAATTGTAAACATGTCAATTGTTTGTAATTGCCTTTCGTACGAACAAAGCTCATTACATTAAATGTAAATAGAGGGAGCAGGAGTAGGGGGGTGGTGGGAAGGGTCTACAAGGAAAAGCTTTGCTCGTCTATCATCAAGCCCTGACAACACAATCTCTCAGACCCTTCCCACCTCCCTACCCGATTCCATTACCCAAGCAGTGATAAAATTTCCCAATGACACCCAGCACCATCACATCTGCAAAAGGCGCAGACAGAAACATAAATTCAATGTACAAGTGTTGTATAGTGCCTAATTGCTAATTGATGTAATATCACATTACATCGAGCGGGTACTAACAATTTGCAGAGGCCTGTGGTGATTGAGTCAGGAGGAAGTGGGAAAGCAAATTTATTTATCCGGAGTGATCCATGATATTGGGCAACTCAATCCAGGTTGGGTTTCACAGATGGAGACAGTTTGAGTGTGTGTGTGTGTGTGTGTGTGTGTGTGTGTGTGTGTGTGTGTGTGTGTGTGTGTGTGTGTTTGTATGTTTATATGTGTGTGTGTGTGTGTGAGAGAGAGAAAGAGAGAGAGAGACACCCCCCCCCCCCCCCCCCCATCAAAAACAACAAAACAAAAAACTAAACCATAAAACCATTAACTGCAGCCCAAAAAACTGGAACTGAAAGCACTGCAGCCCGGGTGCAAAGAAAATCATCATGAAATCAAACAGTGTTTACAGGATGTATGTAATCAAATTAAACTATACACTTTCAAAGTCTCATAAACATTTAAAGATCCTGGGAAAGTTACTGAGCACACATGCTTGCTACACGTCCATACATTACATTAAAATAAATTGGCAGGTGTTCAGTCACACCACAGCCTTCTGCGGTTGAACACTGCAGCACTACCTTTCTAGTCTTTGCTCGCAGGACAGACAACTACCGTAGATACCCAATTCTTACAAAATACTTACAGTATAAGTAATTTTAAAGTCATAAGTATTGTATGTTGAAAAGCTGTTTTTACTAATATGGAGAAACAATTTATTTTACATACTCCTAATTTGTTTTTCCAATTGTGGTGCCAATAATTGCTGACTGAATTATGTTCACAGACTACATTTTTTCTTGGGACAATAGCGCTATAAACCCAGGACACATCAACAAGGTTAAGACAGCATTAAAAATGTTGGCAATAATATTCGGCTATGGAGCTAAAAGAGTCTCAATAAAGATAAATGCACACACAGGATTCATACATGCACACACATGATTCATAAATACACACACAGGATACACAAATGCGCACAAAATTCACAAATACACACACAATTTAAAAAGCACACAAGATTCACAAATGCATACAAAATTCATAAATGCACACACAATTCATAAATGCAAACACAATTTACAAATGCACACAAGATTCAGAAATGCACAGGACAAGATTCAGAAATGTATTTCTGATGCACACACAAATATATCTTGATTTACAAACTGCTTGCGGTCTGTGAACTTCACTGCATTTGTGTGTGAATTTTGAGACTGCCCTGACTTGGCTCGACACACAAATGCCTTTTTTTAAAACAGGGAATGATATGCAACCAATCAGATATCTCCCTTCTTTTAGCCAATTACAAGAACGCACCCCACGTGGAGGATTGTTTACTTATAAGCCAATCACATGAACCGTTCACACAGCGCTATAGAGAGCCGAAGTCCCGCCCCTTCCGGTGGACCTCATGGGACCTTAACTCAGAAAAAATATGAACGGTAGTGAACGGGGAAAAGCAAATAATTTTTTGACCCCGTTTGAATTGAGCCATGGATTACAAATATGATGTTCGTCAATTTAAAAGATCTTTTTTTTTTTTCACCCGAGCAGTGCTTGAACATCAAATTAGTTGGCAGTTTGAAAGAGATGAAAGAGACTGAATAAGTCTATATTAGTCTATTAGTCTATATTAAAAAGAAGAAGTAACCACCGTAAAAAGATGAATTGGCCTCCATGTTGCTTTCTACTGTTAGCTAACCCTATGTTGTAAGAGTAGCATATGTCTTCTGGAGAATATTGATAATTGCATAGTCTTTTGCAACTAGGAATGTTTCACCCCCTACATTTTGGGGTTTAATATCTTCAGAAATATAACTCCTAAAGCCATACGATTTGGTAGGGGCACAGACATAGCAGTGCACCAAATGATTGAAAGGCACAAGCAGGTCATATTTTTCATTACAGTATTGAAAGTGCTAAATGGGTGGTTTTGGTTCCCCAGGCAGTCCATGAGAAATTGAAGCATTGACACAGAGCTTCTGAAGGTAACATCCACGGAAAAAAAAGTCTTCTCGTGACATGTCCCGCATGGAGCTAAGCTAATTAAGTTAGCCTCCACTCAGCCTTAGTTAAACAGCTTGTAAAAACACATGGAGATACCTGTCACTAAGCTAAATTTCTGTTGGAACAAGCTGTTAAATCACGGCGTTTCGGTCCTGAAAGGACCTTTTCCAGACTAGCTAAATTCAGAGTATAGTGAAGATGTTTCTGTTTGAAAAGTCTGTGCACAGATTTGTATCTTCTTATCTGGTATCTTGCCCGGTCCAGCTTTGCCGACACCATAACGTTTTGACATCTCGCATGATTTGGACTCAGATTAGGACAACTACAAGTTACGCCCCCTGCTTCAAGTTACGCTCCTCTTTTGCAGTCCGCAGACAGACCCGTCTCTACAAAAAGTGAAGAGTACAAGCCAGGTGCTTCTAAAAATTATACCAAAGAGCTATACGCTAAAGGAGACTTTTTGCATCAGTAACAAACGCCTAAAGCACCTGACCAAGCGTTGCTTTTTGATGCGCTGGGAGTGAGAATGTGATGTTAATTTACCCTAACACTAGGATGCCAGGATTTAACTGCATCTCTATTTTAAGTCATACATCATCTTTTAACAATTTTCATCATATGGTGATGCATTACAATTATTTTTTTCCATACAATATTACTTTTCCCCTCTATCATGTTTTGTAACTGTGCAGCTAAACACGGATATCAAGCAGTAAGCTAATTATGTATTGCTTTTACTACCATACATATTCCATAACAGCTATCCAATGGGAAATATATTATTTAATCATGTAGAGCCTAGACACCTGTGGCTCTTTACAGAAAACACTTTCTGCTATGTGCTAATTACTAATGATAAGATGACATGATATAGCAGCTGACATATAAAGCAATATATCACTTTGGTGTAAGGTGTTAATATTTTATTAATTTGGGTACAGCTTTATCACTGGTCTTTCATTCTTACTAATTGGGTAATTTATTTCAAGCGGTTATTTTTTACTTTTTTTTGATGGATCAACTTAATTACACAGTAGGTAATGAAAGTGTCATTGAAATACATGTGATGTTTGCTTATAGAAATATAGAGGTTTGTTAATAAAGTTAATGTTGTTTACAAGGATATAAGTACAGAAATGCTTGCATAAAATGAATAATAATGAATAGAATGTTTACAACATTTATTTTGTCAGAAATACACTGAACATAATTATAAACGCAACACTTTTGTTTCTGCCCCCATTTTTCACGAGCTGAATTCAAAGATCTAAGACTTTTTCTATATACACAAAAGGCTTATTTCTCTCAAATATTGTTCACAAATCTGTCTACATCTGTTTTAGTGAGCACTTCTCCTTTACCGAGATAATCCATCCACCTCACAGGTGTGGCATATCAAGATGCTGATTAGACAGTATGATTATTGCACAGGTACGTGTGCCCGCTGGCCACAATAAAAGGCCACTCTAAAATGTGCAGTTTTACTGTATTGGGGGGGTCCAAAAACCAGTCAGTATTTGGTATTATGGTTAGGGTTAAGGCTCAACCATCTCTCTCTCTCTCTCTCGACCTGACTGCAGTGACTTGAGTGGGCAAATGCTCACATTCGATGGTGTCTGGCACTTTGGAGAGGTGTTCTCTTCACGGATGAACCCTAACCCTAACCAAAGGAGAAGTGCTCACTAACATAAATTTAGGTAGATTTGTGAACAATATTTGAGAGAAAAAAGCCTTTTGTGTATGTAGAAAAAGTCTTAGATCTTTGAGTTCAGCTCATGAGAAATGGGGGCAAAAACAAAAATAGTTTCTAATTTTGTTCAGTATAATATGTTCTTGGAATAAGACTCATTTATGTTTAGGAATTTAGGAAACTTGATATAAAAACCATGCAAATCTGTAACAGATGAATAATAAATATAGTAAAACTGTAAAAGAAACACAAAGAATATATAACCCATTGTTGAGTACGATGTGGGCAATCATCTAATGTCCAAGTGGTGGCTTTTGCCACTAATTGTCCCACAATTTCTTGGTGGCATATATGGTCTCTGTGGTTACCATGAATCTGTTAGTGGTACACGTATGTCATGCTTTCATGCAGTTAAAGAGAACTGAGCACTTGGAATTGTTTTGCCCTTCTTTCAAATATCTTGTTTTTAAACACAGACGTGCTTCCTGTCTTCACCAGACCAAATTCAGCCTTCGTGGAGGATTTATGGCCATTTTACAGTAGCTGCAGCCCAGCTGGCGCGTGCAAATGTGATGTCATGGGATCGCCGTAACTATTTATACCCGCGCTGGTGGTCGCGACACTAGTTGCAGTCTTCTCCTGAACAGAGGTGGCGCTAATGAGGAAAGGCTCCCGACTTTGCTCTTTCTGTGGACTAGCAGAAGAAGAAAACAATAAACAACGGCAGAACTGCTGCAGCATTGACGTCAATGTTTCGATTTGATTCAGTGACCTACTTCGTCGGATCAAGCCTTTCATTCACCATAAAATTCACTCATCTTAACCCAGTAAGTTTACAAGAGAGACTTGCAGTCACTCTGAGAGTCCTGGCATCCGGTTGCCCAGGAGCTCGTTCATGCTTCCTGTTTCCGCTTTGTTATGCGCGCCAGCAAGATCTACGTCATTTTGACGTCACGATGGCGCGTGCCAGCTTGGCTGTGGCTACTGTAAAGCGGCTTTTACGCTTCCCATGATGTAACCACATCAGAATCAGAATGGGGTTTATTACCAAATAAGTTTGCCTTGGTGTTTGGTGCATACAGTACAATAAACAGATGACAGAGGAAATAAAAAAACCCACTGCAACAGTCAAGAACATAAATATAGAATAGAAAATATGACAAAAAAAGAATATATGATATGAACAAAATACTATTAAAGATATTAAAATACTGTACAGGTCAGAGAGAGAAAGAGAGACTATTAGGCAAAAATGTATTCGAAGCAACACCAGCTCCCACTGGATTCTTCTCTGCTCTCCAGTCCTAATTGGAGAAAGAGATGTCACACTGTGATTGCTATTGGAAATTAAGACTCAAAGTCGATTCTCATCACTCTCCCATAGCTGATCAACGCCTGAATGGGAAGGTCTCATCTGATGCGTGAGTGTTCATTGTAGCGCTCAATTAACAAATGCTAGCCACAAACGCCTGGGTGGTTTGAGATGGATTGTATTCATGTCGTCTCTCTACCCTTTCTCCTATATCTAGTTATTATTTCTGTTTAAGACCTGTTTGTTTGTTTGTTTGTTTCAAATAATTGCTTGAAGATCAACACTTTTTTCACCCATAGTGTTATGATCTCCCAGGGGACTGATCGTACTTTTAAAGGAAGTCAAAACAAGTGCTTCCAATGCTGTGGAAAAACAAGTCATTAGCATGCAAAGCACATGACACACACTAAACAGTTGTTTTTCTTTAGTCAGAGGTCACAAAGAAAAAGTAAGATACAGGCCAGATAAGCAATTTACTTTGACTAAAAACGTATAACATGAATCAATGTAGGGAAGCTGTGTCTCTAGAGATGGCAATGTTGTTTGGTCAGTCGGTCCACCACTTTGGTCCATATCTCAACAACTAGCCTATTTAAAGGATTTCCCTAAATGTTTTTACAGACATTCATAGCAATCAAAGGATGAATATACCGTCTTTGGGCATCCCCTGACCTTTCTTCTAACGCTGCCTGCAGGTCAAAGCTTTCTCTTTTACACTTTACTTGAAGGTATCTCCATAAGAGTAACATGGCACTGTCATTAACGTGTCATAAAAATTATAAACAAGTCATAAATGTTTATGACATAACACTTCTTTTAGTAAGTGTCATTCGGTTTTTGTCATGACAAGTTATGGTTATGGTTTGGGTTAGAGTTAGAGTTATGGTTAGGGTTAGGGTGCATGTGTCATGACAGTGTCATGTGTTCATGACAATGTCATGTCACTCTCATATACAACCCCAAATCAGAAAAAGTTGGGACAGTATGGAAAACACAAATAAAAAAGAAAGTAGTGATTTCTTTATTACTTTGACTTATATTTCATTGCAGACAATACAACAGCACATCATTTTTTTTTTTTTTCAAATAAACAAAATTCCTATTTTGGTTCTTGCAACACATTTCAAAAAAAGTTGGAACAGTAAAGCATTTACCACTTTGTAATGTTGCCATTCCTTTTCACAACACTTAAAAGACCTTTATGGACTGAACCAAGTGATGAAGTGTTTCAGGTGTAATTTTGTCCCATTCTTGCTGCAAACAAGTCTTAAGGAGCGCAACAGTACGGGGTCTTCATTGTTGCATTTTGCACTACAAAATGCGACACATATTCTCTATTGGAGACAGGTCGGGACTGCAGGCAGGCCAGTCAAGTACCCGTATCCTCTTCCTCCACAGCCAGGACTTTGTAATGTGGGCAGAATGTGGTTTTGCATTATCTTGTTGAAATATGCATGGACGTCCCTGGAAAGGATGTCTTCTTGAAGGCAGCATATTGTGCTCCAAAATCTCTATGTACTTTTCAGCATTAATGGTGCCATCACAGAAGTGCAAGTTACCTTTGCCAAGGGCACTGACACAACCCCATACCATGACAGACCCTGGCTTTTGGATTTGTTGCTGGTAACAGTCTGGACGATCCTTTTCTTCTTTGGTCCGGAGCACACGGCGTCCATTTCTCCCAAAAAATACCTGAAATACTGATTCATCTGACCACAGTACACGTTTCCACTGTGTGATGGTCCATCCCAGATGCCTCCGAGCCCAGAGAAGTCAACGGCGCTTCTGGACACTGTTAACACAGGGCTTCCTTTTGGCACAGTACAGTTTTAACTGGCATTTGTGGCTGTAACTACGTATTGTGGTACTTGACAAAGGTTTGCCAAAGTAGTCCTGAGCCCATGTGGTTATATCGCTTATAGATGAATGACAATTCTTGATGCAGTGCCGCCTGAGGGCTTGGAGATCACGGTTGTTCAGCTTAGGCTTGCGCCCTTGTCCTTTACGCACTGAAAATCCTCCACATTCCTTGAATCTTTTAATTATGTTATGCACTGTTGAAGGTGAAATAAGCAAATGTCTTCCTTTGAGGAACATTGTTTTTAAACATAACAATAATTTTCTCACGTATTTGTTGGCAAACTGGCGATCCTCGGCCCATCTTTGCTCCTAAAGGACTAGACCTTTCTTGGATGCTGCTTTTGTACCAAGTCATAATTACAATCACCTGTTGACATCACCTATTTCAAATCACATCATTATTTAACCAATTTACCTGATTACTAGCCCTAAATTGCTCCTGTCCCAACCTTTTTGGAATGTGTTGCAGGTCTGAATGACAGGAAAGGATGTATATTTACAAATGAAATTAAGTTGACCAGACAAAACATGAAATATTTTGTGTTCACATTGTCGGCAATGAAATACAAGTCAAAGTACATTTAGAAATCACTACTTTCTTTTTTTATTTGTGTTTTCCATACTGTCCCAACTTTTTCTGATTTGGGGTTGTAGATAAGTGTTACCGTTTTCTCTTATCAAGTAAATTATCTCAACATCTACTGGATGGAGTAGCACACATATCATTCATGGTTCCCAAATGATGTATCCTAATTACTTTAATGATCCCCTGACCTTTTATCTAGTGCCACCATGAAGTTGACATTTGTGGCAATAACCAAAATGCTTCAACAACTCCTAGATGGGTTGCTATGTAATTTTGGTACAAACATTTATGTCCCCATCAGGATGAATTGTAGTCACTTTGGTGATCTTTTAACTATACATTTTACAGACATTCATGGCACCCAACAATGAATCATCTTTGGTGATCCCCTGACACCTCTGTAGCACCATCATCAGGTATTCCAATGTGTCCAATATTTGTTTAATGACTACATACACAACAACCTAATCACATTACCACCTGCCTCACCTGCACTTTATGTTTAGCGCTAATTAGCATGGTAAACATATTGGCTTAGCATCAGTATGTTAGAATTGTCATTGTGAGCATGTGACATGCTGACATTAGCCATTAGCTCAAAGCCACACTGTGCCTAAGTACAGCTCACAGCCGCTGACATGGCTGTAGACTCTTCGTCCAGTGTTGAGGAGTAAAACATTACTGAGTTCTGCCCATTACATGAGTTGCCCATCACTGCTTGTTGCTATCAAACACATTCTTCAGTAACACATTAAATGTAGCAGATGAAAACCCCTATTGTGTGATAAAAAAAGGAACAAGGGGAAAGTTCTGGCATTACAGCAGTCCAGTTTCTGTTCCTGGGCAAGATTAAATAACTAATTCCGGAGCTCCAGTCTGCGGAAGTACGATAACCCCTGGGTTATAGTGTCAACTGGATGTGGTGAGATTAAAGCCAGTGCCTCTAACCTGCCTCACAACTATATGTATGGTCAAATTTGCTTAATCAATACCCAGGATGAGGAGTTAATTTGGTCCAGGCGTAAAATGAAAACTGTTCTCCTCAGTTTCTCTGCACATTACAGTGTAAATTGCAGACAGGCCCAATATTTGAATTCCTATTATTTTCTAAAAAAAAAAGGAGCTGTTTCAAGAAAGACATTCATGCCTAGCAGACACCCTGGGCAAACTGCCAGCTCCAGCTCAGCCTTTCTGGGAGATAACCCGCCTTTCTGTGAGGTAATTGACTGTGTGGATGACTATTGCAAGGATGCCATTGACTTGACTACCATCAATAGAGGCTTTTTGCGGAAAGTATGTCTCCACTAGTAACCACACACATGCATTCACATACAGGGGGTGATGGCGACTGCACATCTAAGAGATGGGAATGCAGAGACTTAGACAGACTCTTTGTTGCAAATCATTATTTATTAACGCTTGAGTCACACACACAACACTAGATGTAGAAGCAGTTGTGCTGCTTTGGGGAAATTATGGCTTTTCAGGCTGTGAACTGAGATGATACAGCTAGTCGTTAATTGCTGGGGTCATAAGACGAGGACCGGCATATCTGTCTGCTGATGATTTTCTGTGTGCATTCTGCTTTGTGGACGCAAAGAGCTGACCCTCAACATGAAACAGAACCAGGATTATTCCCTCAGGGGTCAACCTCTCCAATTTATTGCCTTTTCTCCTCCTCCTCTGCCCTGCTAACAGGCCTGTATGGGGAGTGGCAGAAAGGGCCTGTAACTGAAAGAGAGCGGAGAGTGTCGACTGCTTGTTTGTTGTCAGGGAACATGGCAGAGTAAGAGGGCATCAGAGAGAAGGCTGGGGTGAGGGCATGGGCAGGGAGACAACTGACTGTTTTGGTAGCCCAGACTTCTCTGCTGTCAGTGTGGGGAGAAAAAGCAGAAAAGCAATTTGAGGAGCTGAAGCTCACGTTGTTTCTCTACTGATATCTTTTATACAGGCAAAAACAGATATGTGTGAGAGCCCTTGTAGAGATCCACCATTCTGCAATCAACAATGTTGCACTCATAGGTTGCCCTACTCCCTTACTGCAAAGACGATCTGATTGGATAACTTCAATTTACTCTTTTTGTTCTGCCATCAGATGGGTTGGGAATGAACTGTTGCCACAAGTAAAGGAGTTTCCCAAGAACTTGTTCACAAGTGAGGGTAAAAGTTTATGTATAGATGAATAAAATTTGTTGTTGCATTGTATCTACAAAATACTTTGCTTAAAAGCAACTTGTCTATACGCTGTACATTACACATGATCGCATGCCAGTTTGTAAAAAAGTGGGAATCATCTTACTGTCCCAACATTTCATAACCGTGAAGCTGGTAGCCACATGTATATTCTATAACGTAACATACATAGCAGAGCAATCTGTAGAAAACGTTAAATAGGCAACACGGTTGTTTTGCCCAAGTTAAATTGCATGTTTCCATTATAAGGGAAGCCAAACGGTTTCTGTCATATGTCTGTCACAGTGGTTATTGCCGAGAAAGTAAACAGGCATGGCCTGTCATAGCCAACTCTGCATCCATATTAAAGTCCTTTTTGGCTCTAAGCTGTCTCTATCTTTCAAAAGCATCTCTAATATTTACCATTGTTTTACCACGTCTCTGGTCATGCAACTGTTTAAAAAGATGCCACGGTATTTTTATAGGTCAGTTAGGATCTATCTCTGTTGATCCAGTTCCTTTGGTTGCTGCTTCCATGGCTGCAGCATGCTGTGTTTGTGTTTCATATCTGGCAACCAGACTGGGGTGTTAAAATGGGCAGTGGACAACAACACACAGGCCAACACAAAAACAGACGTTTTGGAATAGACATTTATAAACATATTGGCTTTAGCATTCTTTTCAGAGAAGAAAGTATTTCTACTTAGCATGTTTCCTTAATATCTGAGGACATATCATGGTCATTTTATGATTTAATACAGTAAATATATTACATATTTCTCTTTAAATCACTTCATTTAGTCTCTTCTCACCAAGCGGATCTGAACAACAACACATTTTACAAGTTCTATCTGTGCCGTGACAATACTGTGAAACAAAATTGTATGTTCTAATCATAAAATTGTGTACAATGTGTGAGTGAGAGAGTGAGTGTGTAGCTGCTGCTACAAGGTGAGTTAACTTTTGTTTTACTTGTAAAACCTCTCTTTTATAAGTGGTTTAAAAATATGAAACCTTGTGAACAAAAAACAACAAAAAAAACATCCAGTGTTTACCCAATATTTGATATTCTAATGCAATGCCTATTCTATTAAATGCATACTGCCTCTGATAGTTCTGGTATATAAATTAATATGAATTAAAACGTGCCAATCTGAATTCTATGTCCCAATAATGTAACCGTGCCAAATTGTGCATGGTATTACAAATATACTGTAGCTGTTCTGTGAAGTGCATAAATGGATTTTGAAATAGTGTTATCATATGCATCTTGCACACTGTATGATTGTTATGTTGGTGGCAAGCAGCTATGACCTCTATTTAGCTATTTTAAACTTCAGGTCGCTGGAAAAACTTCATATCTATGTTAATTCTTGGCCCAGAAGCCAAGAACAGGATACATATCAAAGAAAGGAAATTACTTCCTCTTTAACTGTGTGATGAGGACTTCAACTTAGATGGTTCTCTTTTTAATCCCTGAATGCAAAGCCTTTGTGTGCAATAGAGACCCCTATTCCACCAAACAAGTGCAGACACACACAAAAACACACATAAACTCAATCCATAACAAGCTTCTTATCATTGGATTTATAAGCCAGCTGGACGCACGGCTGACTAATACGAAAAAGAAAATCAAAGAAGATAGTCCTTCAACAACAGCAAATCCAGGGTTATGAATGAATAACATATTTGATCCTACAGTTGTGAGTTTGGAGCAATTTGAGCTGGCAAATTACCTCCTTCTAATAAAAGCTTGCATTTAGAAGGAGTCAAGGAGAGAGTAAGGAGAGAGTGAGGGGGGGAAAACACATTGGAGCTGGGCTTATACCACTGTTGCAGTAATGATAGTGTTTGCCTGTGGCCAAACACACACAGAGAGAGAGAGAGAGAGAGAGAGAGAGAGAGAGAGAGAGCTGTGTATTAGCAGCAAAGAGAGGATAATAGCAAAGAGAATTATTAGACAGGTCCTTGCAGTCTGTGTTTGAGTCGATTCTTTAGCCTTATTACACACCACAGGGGTGGGGGGAGAATGGGGAAGAAGGGAGAGACATTTAAACAAGTAATACTGCATTACACACATTAAAGGGTGACAGTAATTACTTATACCACTCAAACTGAGGCATTAAGACAGCAAAACACAAGCTGTGCAGACACTGTCTTCCTTTTGCTCCATCACCTGATTGTTTCCTCCTTTCCTTTCCTTCCTCCTTTTTCCCTAACACAGTCTTTTTCCTCTTCCCTCTCCTCTCACCAAATCTCTCTGTCTCTTTCCTCTCTTCTTCATCAGGGTGGTGGCAGCTGCCTGGGTAATGAGGATCAGTGTTGTTTTAAACATGAAATGGTGAGGGGGTCCGGCGGGGCGGAATCAATAAGAGCCATTACCTCTCCTCTCTAATGATGCAGCCACCACCCTCCCTCTCCTCTCTGTGCACACCACCCCTTGTCTCAGCCCATTTCTACCCGCTATCCGTTATCGGATGGGAGGAGGTTATGAATTATCGAATCCCAAGGGCAATGTGCCTTGCCGCCAATTACCCAGTGAAAAATGACCCTTTCTCGGACGTAAGTGCGTGTGTCTGCGTGCAGATGTGTGTGTGTGTGTGTGTGTGTGTGTGTGTGTGTGTGTGTGTGTGTGTGTGTGTGTGTGTGTGTTGGGTGGGTGGTGAGGTTGACACGGACCAGCTGGTGTCACATACTGGTGGACAGCTATGCCTCCTCTGTCTGTCTTTTTGTCTATCTGTCCTACACAAAAACCACAAGAGTGCATGCACACCTTCTGGAATAAGGCTGTACACTGTGAACACTGTGTATCACTGTTTTCCTTGTTTACTTTGTTTTTTGGAAATGATCCATCAGCTTAAAAGGACTACAGGATTTCTGTCACGCTAGGGAAAGCATTTTTGCTGTTGGTGATCATTTTTGCATAATGCACCAAAACTTCAGCAGACAACAGACATTATACTAAAGCAAAAGAGCATATTTTTTGATAGCCATCGTTTATTAGCCATCTGTCAATGGTCCACTTTTCTATGATAATGTATTTTGCTACCCTTTGCAGTTTCGTTCTCTCAGTCAAAAGAAAGAAAATAGTTTATATCTTCAAAATAGTTTCTCTTAAATACTGCCAATGAGAGATGGCTGCCATTTTGTCAAATAGCCCTCAAGGAAAATAATGTTTTGGAAGAGGACATTGATCAAAATATGATACCACTCTTGTGCAAATTATGTTCACAATGGACAATTATGCAGTAGTAATTTGCATTCAATGCCAACATTCAGTGCCAGTGACGGAGCTAATGTGCCATTGATTTAGCTCAGTGTAGTAGTAAGGGTGTGGCTATGGGGTCAGTTGCTATTGCCCTTACCGTAACCATTCTTTAGTTACAGTGATCAGATATTGTTGAAACAATAAATCAATCATATAATCAGTAAATGTTAAGAAAAGCTTGTCATTGAAAACTGGGGTTAAAGACATGTGTTTAAACATCTGTGTTCAATGTTTACTTGTCAGTCTACACACAAAATACAGAAAATGAGGAATACATATACCGTTAGCTAAGATAACAGCAGAGGAAAAAAAGGGCATTATACCGTAAACTTGCATCCATTTTCTCTAAATGAATGAGACAGCGACACAATAAATGACATGATGACCGGTGGTCAATGATGGTCCCTCTCTGTTGCCCCTCATGTCAGTCTAACTGATGTGTTATCCTGGGAGGTCCCACCTCCGTTCTAGATGCAATAGAGGCTGCTACTTGTTTTGAGTGTTGCTCGTGGGCATGCATGTATGGTGGGCTTTTTTCCCCCCTTGAGACCCTGCAGGTTGTGGTATACTACGTAGGTTAATCAGCCCTGTTTGGCAGGTCTTTGTGTCCCTTGTGCAGTGGGAACTTGAGTCAGCACCCAAGTTAAACAAAGTTAGCACCTTCTAACCTTATCAACCTACTATACTCGTTGCTTGCTTGACAATGTCTGGTTATGGTATTGCAGACATTTATACAGCTTGCACTGGGTAGCGTTGGTGGAATTATCCTGATTGAAAAAATAGGTGCAAATTTCCCTTAGAGCCAATTCCAGTTGTTCCACATGTGCCCATAGAACCAAGATAACGATGCATAATCTTTGCTCTGTGTATTTAAAAAATAAAACACTGTCGGCTACCTTCGTCTTTCTATCGTCAGACATCGGCCTTTAATCTCTCCCAGGCATTCCGAATCCTCTCAGCCCTCTGCATCGGCCACTATCCTTCCTCGTCTGTGTATTGACGTGTTGAGTTGTCAAGATGAGATTCCTGTTATCACATCTCTGTTTAACAGAGTTATATTGCTGTTCTTTTTCCCAGTGTTTTGAGTGTTGCTCGTGGGCATGCATGTATGGTGGGCTTTTTTCCCCCCTTGAGACCCTGCAGGTTGTGGTATACTACGTAGGTTAATCAGCCCTGTTTGGCAGGTCTTTGTGTCCCTTGTGCAGTGGGAACTTGAGTCAGCACCCAAGTTAAACAAAGTTAGCACCTTCTAACCTTATCAACCTACTATACTCGTTGCTTGCTTGACAATGTCTGGTTATGGTATTGCAGACATTTATACAGCTTGCACTGGGTAGCGTTGGTGGAATTATCCTGATTGAAAAAATAGGTGCAAATTTCCCTTAGAGCCAATTCCAGTTGTTCCACATGTGCCCATAGAACCAAGATAACGATGCATAATCTTTGCTCTGTGTATTTAAAAAATAAAACACTGTCGGCTACCTTCGTCTTTCTATCGTCAGACATCGGCCTTTAATCTCTCCCAGGCATTCCGAATCCTCTCAGCCCTCTGCATCGGCCACTATCCTTCCTCGTCTGTGTATTGACGTGTTGAGTTGTCAAGATGAGATTCCTGTTATCACATCTCTGTTTAACAGAGTTATATTGCTGTTCTTTTTCCCAGTGTTTTGAGTGTTGCTCGTGGGCATGCATGTATGGTGGGCTTTTTTCCCCCCTTGAGACCCTGCAGGTTGTGGTATACTACGTAGGTTAATCAGCCCTGTTTGGCAGGTCTTTGTGTCCCTTGTGCAGTGGGAACTTGAGTCAGCACCCAAGTTAAACAAAGTTAGCACCTTCTAACCTTATCAACCTACTATACTCGTTGCTTGCTTGACAATGTCTGGTTATGGTATTGCAGACATTTATACAGCTTGCACTGGGTAGCGTTGGTGGAATTATCCTGATTGAAAAAATAGGTGCAAATTTCCCTTAGAGCCAATTCCAGTTGTTCCACATGTGCCCATAGAACCAAGATAACGATGCATAATCTTTGCTCTGTGTATTTAAAAAATAAAACACTGTCGGCTACCTTCGTCTTTCTATCGTCAGACATCGGCCTTTAATCTCTCCCAGGCATTCCGAATCCTCTCAGCCCTCTGCATCGGCCACTATCCTTCCTCGTCTGTGTATTGACGTGTTGAGTTGTCAAGATGAGATTCCTGTTATCACATCTCTGTTTAACAGAGTTATATTGCTGTTCTTTTTCCCAGTGTCCCCCCCCCCCCCCCCCCCCACCCCCCCCCCCACCCCCCCCCCCACACACACACACACACACACACACACACACACACACAACACACACACACACAGACAATGAAGTTGAAAGGCAGTCTCAAGTGTATCTTTTCTGTCCATTTAACTGTTTCTATGTGGGGAAGTGCTTGGTGCTGCTATACAGCACTTTGTGCTATGATTGAATTACACTGATGGGAACATCAATTACTGAGCATACCAGATTTTTTTTTGACCAAGCACCTCACATCACATTACAATCTGCAGTGTAAAGGAGATGGGCTGCAAAAATAAGAGTCTGGGCTGGAGATACAGACATTTAGAGACACCAACAGTGATGATATTTATCTTGAGGTGTTAATTGTAGGACTTTTGTTCAAATAGCTCTTATATTTATTTATATACTAAAAAAGAAAAGAACGGCTCATAGCGATGGTTAACAGAATGAGTCTGTTGTTTTGTTATTCAGAAACAAGAATATAATACATCATAGTGTTTAATAATAATTCCATATTTAAAAACAGTTTGCAGTGTACATTTCTGAGCTCATAATGGAGGCCAAAGTACATTTCTAAGAAATTCAATAACAAGGACTTCATAATATGTATAAAGCAATAAGTACAGTTGAGTGTTTTATTGTTAGCCAGCAGTATAACAAAATGACACTGTAATTTGCAGGCTGTAATAACACTTGAGTTATCACATTTGGCAGTAAAGCTATATATTCATTGGCTGGTGGTTATCTATAAATGCCCTCACCTAATGCATCTCCAGTTTCTTTAGGAAAACTACACATCTGTATTAAAACATTGGTATTCCACAACTAAACCAATTAATTTTCTCGTGAAAATGCTTTTTACACGTTCCATGACACTGTGTTGCATTTTAAAACTTCTTTTGAATTTCCAGGTTGAGTTGGAAAGTTTTGTTTTTGTGTTAACTTCTTTGTTGGATCTCTGCATCCACTGCAATCATTGCTTCTCTCTGCAGCCTTCTGCAATTCTTTGCAAAAAGATGGTTTCTTGTAGTGGGATGTGTGTGTGTGTGGATTTGTGTGTGGCTGCCACCCAAGGTTGTTCTTACAACATGTTGTCTTTTGAGATTCATTGCCTTAAGCAGCAATGATGTGCTCTCTGCAAGCCATGCCAAGACTGCTGGCTGTAGCCCAATATGAGGGGCAAAGGAAAGGAAGGAAAGGAAAGAGACAGATACTTGAGCCAGATCCCATGATTTTGTTTACTCTGACTAAACGATTCATTTGGATTGAGAGAGCTAAGTAATTACTGAGGGTCTTGATTCTGTTTAGGAATGTCAGATGAAAACACTGAATATTTCCTGCTCACTGTTCAGATTGGAGTGTATAGATGTTACTGGCACAGAGCAATCTGCGTTAAAAGTTTGTTCCTCTAAAAACGTTGTTCCCAGTGATCATGATTATGAATTAGTTGAATAACAAAATAGTTTAAATACTCTAATTGGGTCGGGTCATAATGACAAGGATGAGGAACAAATTCACCTATATCATTTCTTTTGGTGATGCTAACATAGGCAGCTTCTAAAAGTCCCAGTTTATAGGATTGGGGCAATGGAAAATATTTAAAAAAAAGTGTAATTCTAGTAAACATGTTTCAAGCTGTCATGTGGTGATTACATTAATTAACATTGCCATTGCATTAGTGTCAGGAGGGTTGCCAGTTCTAATATACAATTAAATATTGGCAGCTAAACAGAATAAGAAATGTTCTTCCCTGCCTTAAGTAGAGAGATGCTCTTGAGCAAAGCACACAACCGGCAGCTGCACCTGTGGAGCTCTATGTGTGTGTGTGTGTGTGTGTGTGTGTGTGTGTGTGTGTGTGTGTGTATGTGTGTGTGTGTGTGTGTGTGTGTGTGCGCACTTACTAATTAAGTTCCAGAAAATGAATCAGTTACCTGATCAGACCAAATATAAACTGAGACTAGAGGCGATTTTGATTAGTGCAGAATTTACGAAAACTTACGTTGTCAAATTAACAAGGCACAAACCATAGGTCACGCAATTCTTAAAAATAAAAAAAAACTAGATAGAATAATGTTTTGCTAACTACTGTAAGATTAAAATAGTTAGGCTACATACTCATGGTCTCTCTGCCATAGGTGAATGGTCTGTGGGATATTATGTTTATGTGCTGAGATTATGCAGTAAAATTGATTATGACATTGATTATGATCCTGAAATATTAGAATCCATCCCCTCAGTACTTCAAGCAGATAAAGCATTTACCAAACAGATATCTGACATGAATCCTCAAGGTTAAAATGTGGATTTATTTATTTGTTATGCAGAATTATTTGAGTAAGGACAACAAAAGTTACATCATAAATGAGTTGGAAAAATGGAAATTGGACAGTGTATTATCTCTCTGTCTTCAAGGTCTCATATTATACAGACTTACATGCACCTGCCTCTAATTTAATGACCTTCCACTTTCTTCCACTTCTTCTTATCACCCAATCTTCTGGGTTCCTGGTTAAGGCATTTAGTTCTTAACCAACTGGGACAAATACATACATACATACATACAAAAATACATCAATAAATAAACAAATAAATAAATAGATAAATAAATAAATAGGCCTATATAAAGTCATTGCTATTATCACATAATAAAGTATTTTTAGTTAATACTAACATCTTTATCAAGCATATATCGGCTGCATTGTAGCCCTAAAACATAAATTTGAAAAGAGCACTGAAATTGAAAATGCATCTTTTTCAGGCTGCTTGATATTTAAAGTGTCTGTCTCTGTTCACTCCAGCTGCACATAGACACTGCTTCGTGATAAACCAACAGCTCTGGACAGGACGCTTTAAGATCCCATAACACACACATACACACACACACACACACACACACACACACACACACACACACACACACACACACACACACACACCCCACCAAATGGTGGCGATGAGCTTAAACCCGCCCTCTCGTGGCAACGTGGGGAAGTAAAAACCTGCAGGCACAATGAGTCGATAAATGGGGGTGGGTGTAAGTGTGTGTAGACTCCTAATATGTGTGTGTGTCTGTGTGTGTGTGTGTGTGTGTGTGTGTGTGTGTGTGTGTGTGTGTGTGTGTGTGTGTGTGAGAGAGAGAGAGAGAGAGAGAGAGAGAGAGAGAGAGAGAGAGAGAGAGAGAGAGAGAGAGACTAAGGGTGCAGGGTGGTTCAGTCTATCTTTTCTGTCATAAATAATTGGTCCACGGGGAGGGGTGATGGTGTTAAGGGCTCCTCCATTAGGCAGAAAAACTTTCGGAGCGCCTTTCAGTTCTAATTGGCAACAACGATTTATGGCACCGCAGCTGGCGAACTCTACCAAAGACCCGACAACAGAGAAAAACACCAAAACTACCACTGGATCCTCAGCTCCTTGAAGGCATCCTGTGGCACCCAAAAGGGTTGAAAACCTATTTCAGAGTGAATGGGAGACTAGGAGGGGAGAAAAGAGAGAGGGGAGCAATGTTGTTCTTTTGACAACCTGTTCAGTGTGGAGCTGTGAGGCTTCAGCGCATCTATGTGGAAGCCTCTGTCCTCCCTCCCCTCCCCCGCCCCCTGCCCCATCCCTCTCTCTCCCTTCACAGACAGGGGCGGTCGTTCTCAGTCTGCGCACATATTCCACTTGGCCAGTATCACTTGGAGTCCACAGACACAGCGCTGATTGAACGAGCGGATGGGAGCTCATTTTCAGAGCGCATGATTGTGTTAGAAGGGCTTCACTAGACTGTCACCGGTCAGAGGCAGAGCGAGAGAGAGAGAGACGCACAGTAAAGCCATTTCAAACACGCCTTTAAAAGTAAAAAAAATCCACAAAAGAGGAGACCGCGTTTAGGATTTTTTGCACATAGCCTTGCTTGAGTTTTTCCAAAGGGAAAGTTGTTTTATGTTTTTTTATTTTCATCTTTGGGAAGAAGGACTCTCTTGTGGATCCGAGCAGCGGTACGATTCCTCTGCCCGCTTCTCTCCGTGCGTAAAATAAAAGTTTAACACACCAAGGAGATCATTTGAGAGGTCTGGGAGCTCAGAAAACTCTCCATTATACTCCCCGGGAATTGTAAAGCTCACACCGGACGCCCACTGGGGGAGGATATATAACTTTTCAACACATTCTGTGGAGAGACACGGAGACGGGTTGGTCTAGGAGAGCGGAGGAATCCTCTTCGCTGAACCGGGAGGAGTGAGCGCAGCGCTGGCATACTGACTCAAAGGACGGCACCTCGGAGACAAGGTAGACGCGCGGCGGGGATTAGCCTACATGACTGCACGGAGGCTATTTTACTTCTGTCAGGGTTATATGTTTTATCTATTGACTTTGCTTCATGTCTGTGCGATTATTTGTTAAATCAGGCAAGATGCTAGTCTATTTTATGTTACTCTGTTCTCCATTAAAGCTGACCATCTTTTTTCTATATATGCCTCACCAGTGACATTCAAATTATGGTTCTTCACACCCTCCTTTATTTAATTTCCATAATTTCTTTTTTACGCACGCAATAATGACACTTGCTGTAGCCTAGTACTATATATATATACTATAACTTTGATCACGGCGCGCTGTGTAATGCAACTTGTCAATGCAGCCGACTCAGAGCCATTATACAAATGTGAGGGCCAGACGTCGGAGGAAATCCTCATGTTCGGTCAGAAGAGTCACAGATAGTGCAGATAAATAACACCGACGTGAGATGTAAAGACAGTGCTACAAATACCAGGATACATTTTTTTTAGGAGTAGACCTATCACAGTATCACCCTCTCGCTGCTGCAAAACATTGTATGCGTGAAAAGCCAGCATTGATCTGAAGCAAAAGCAATGTGGGTGTTTTGGGTCGAATGTGCATGACCCCACTTGTTGTAGCTCATAGGCTATCTATCCTTCATAATCACTGCAGTCTGATCCTAAGTTTTCTCCTGTCCTGACTACACCTGCCCCCCCCCGCCCCATGTGAGGATGAAGTTTAATCACGTTTAACAGAATCCTGTCAATCCCCAATTTTCAAACCCACGCAGCCTTGCTTGTAAATTTTGTATAATCCACGATTTGTGATTGAATTACCCGTCTTTTAAGTCAAATGAAACGATAGGCTGTGCGGCTAAATTGCTCTGTGATATTATTGTCATGGCTTAAGGGCTTGAAGAAGACATAGTTGAACATGAAAAAAAAACAATTGAAAGCGTGGCCAGGTTGGATAAGTGGCTAGGACAGGCGCACATGTACTGAGAGGTTTATGCCTCAACGCAGTGGTCCAGGTTTCAAATCCGACCTGTGACCATTTCCTGCATGTCTTCCCCCTTTCTCACCTAGCTGTCCTGTCAAAATAATGGTGGAGAAAGCCCAAAAAACAATTGCAAGTGGCTCTTCTTCCTTTTTGATGACAATCACTCAGCTGTTGCCTCTTGTTTGTCTCATGCATCTGCAGGCTGTTCCCCTCTGTGCCTCTGTTTTAACATCTCTCTCTCTCTCTCTCTCTCTCTCTCTCTCTCTCTCCCTCTTTCTTAGGTTATGACGGAAGTGAGCTGAACATGGAGCTTTTCTGGATTTTGTTATTTTCTAGTGTCTATCCTCTTGTCTGGGGCCAAGGAGTTTACGGTAAGAATGCAATGTTTGCAAATGTATTCCTATTACCACATCAATGCATACTTTATTAGTGCAGGCTGACTGAGCTCCATTGGAGCAGCGATGTTAATTTGTCCAATTATTAGCCCATAACCTTAATTAGGGGTTATCTGCGCCACATATTGTCCGTGTTTCAATACGACGTGCTAATTGGAGGCAGTGTAATAACTGGCGTTTAAACTACTGCGAGAATAGCTTCAGGCAGATCGACATCAAATTAACTTGAAAGGGAGATATTGCTTCTTAGAAGTCGCAAGAGGCAGCTGGGAAAACATCCAGCAGTGTAGTGGAGGGGAAACCCACCTACTGTAAATCCAATCTAATTCCAGTTTTAGGCTGATATAAATCCTTATGGCAAAAATCCACATTAGGCCCACATGTTTATGCTTTATGCCACAAAGTATGCTCAAACTTACAAGTTATTGGTTATGCTTTATGGTTATTACTCAATGGAGGTCATAGTTGGGCCACTATTTAACTTCCTACTTTCCCCCCATACCCACTGCACTCACACACGCACAGACAACAGGTTTCAACAGGAATAAGAGTGGCAGAGCTCTCTGAGATGTGGCTCACCTTTGTCAGGTTAAACAGGACAGTCACACTGTGCTTTTGGGGATAAAGCGGAGATTTGTTCCCTCTTAAGACTTTCTCGCTGTATTACAGAGGCTCAGTTTCTTCAGCTACAGGCCAGATATGCATCCTCCCGTCCCTTCGGGCAAAGCAAACACACAAACTGATCTGTCAGCTTTGATGCTTTGATTTTGATGTTTGAAGACATGTGGCAGCCATTGAAAACAAGGTCTGTTTAGTCGCATGGAGTGCTGTTGTCACAAGCAATCCCACAGCATGCCGTCACACTGAGAACTGCTGACAATCTGTCATTTGCTGAAGCATGTAGGCCCATGTTGAAGTCCTTGCTAACTAATCAGGTTTATACCACTCTAATACTTCATACTGCAGGCGACGTGTCAGTATTAGTGTGAATTAAAACCACATTTCTGAGATCTTTTCTCTGCATGTATTTTGTTTTGACCACCAGTTGAAGCACAGCTTTCTTAACAAACAATGAAGCATGTTCTTTTTCAAAATCTGTTGTGTTTTTGTGAGACACGACCGCAGACAAAACAGTATCTACGTTCTGTGACAGTGCTGGATGGGATCTCAAGAAGTTTATTTTTTCCCCACTATCTGTTTTTTTTTTATTATAGGAAATGACAAACCTTTCAATGAAAAACAATGTAGCATGAGTTTTAGTGACATTATCTGGGATCATTGTTTTACCTGCTTGTTGATAAAGCCAGGATTTAACATAGATCTGTTATGTTCCTTCCAAAAATATTTCCAGCATAAATATATTAGACATTTCGTAACATATCAGTTTGAAAATAAAACGGTATCCAGAACTTTCTGAGTTACTTTCAGTGCCAGCAATCATTTTGTAGGAGTTTGTGTTTATTTTTTCAATCAGTTTTCTCCTCATGTCCGTGACTTTTCTGAGTTAGGCATCTCACATCCCCTGTCTGCCCTTGTGCATTCTTGTCCTCAATAACTGTAGGAAACAGTTTTGGATTCTCTACAGGGTGATACTGATTGCCATGAAAAATTTGTGCACCATGCCTCATGGGCTCTGTCACAAATATGCGAAGCAGAAAGGTATGCAGCCAGTGCCAGTCATTTCTTTTTATGATTTTTTCCCCCCCAGTGTAATAGGTTATTTGTCTTATGTGCAACATCAGTTTTTCAGTCTTTGCTGAGGGACAAAAAGTCCCAAAGCTTTGTGGGAATCATACTGGCCAGCATTCACAGGCCCCAGCTTCCCAGGTGGATTGTGTGGTGGTGGTGCTCAGCTGTGCATACCTGTGCAACAACTGTTTCATGTATAGATACATCATCATCATTAAAAGAGTCACTCAGACAGAACAAATCGTTTCACAATTTGCACAAATGCAGAGAAGAACAGGAGTGGGGAAGATTGGGAAGAGAGCCAACGAGTCTGGCTCGCTCGCTCGCTGTGTATGCAGATATGCATAAAATGGTTTCCCTCACTTTGGAATTGTTTAGCACTTGCTCCAGCAGACAGATGCGACTCGCTGTCCGTCGGGAGCCGAGCGGTGTAAGCATGCCTGATTGATGTCAGCACTTTGGACGGCTGTGAGGTTCATTTACTGTAGCCTTCTCTGGGGTGTGTTTGGATGCGTGTGTTTTTGTCAGCTCATGCCTGTGAGTCTGTTGCGTGCAGGTGTTCGTGCTCGTGAGTGTGAATGTGAGTTGACGTGCCAAATGCATGCACGGATGTGATGTGTGTGTGTGTATGTGTGTAAGCCCACAAACCTGTGAATCTGTGTGTGTGAGTGTGCATGTGTAAGTGGGACGTGTTTGCGCGGCAGACACACCTTTCTTGCCACTGCAACAGTTTGCTGGCTCAGCAGGGACTTGTGGATCAGTCACTGTTTCTCCTGCAGCAGTGTAGTATTGATTGTACTTTTGTGAATTTTGATAGGCTGTCAAAAAGCGTGTAACACTTGTCCGTCAAATAGGAATTACATGGACAAGTGCACCAAGGAAACGCAATGCTTTATTTCAAAGGAAAAAGAAAAAGAGGCACACCGTATGTTTCTTTCACATTAAGCCTTGTTAAAGTATGCACGTTTATGAAGATAATTTTAAAGTATGCAGTTTTTAGTCCTCTCCTCTTTCCTACAGTTTTTTTGGGATAAGCTTTTTATATGCCATCTCCATACACTGATCGCAAACATCCCTGCATACATTTACAGCAATTTTCAAATTCATTTAATCTGCCTATATTGTAATCCCAGGTATTACAAGCATTCTTAGGGATTAGGGGAGGTTCAGAAAATGTCGACACAGTCTGGCAGAATGTGTCTCCTCATCTGAAGTATTCAACAGTTATGACATTGATACAGACAAATTGTACCAGAAAAGTGTCTCTCCATCTTTGTGATGCTGCACAACATCACACTCTGTGAGGCTACAGAGTTCACAGGGACACCAAATTATTGATTGCTCGACATAGTCACACAAAAGCATTAGATGGTGCTGTAGATAAATTCCCAACTGCATCAGCCTGCAATACGATGCTTCATCATGTGCTTGTTAACAGAACATTTAATGAACTTAAATCAATGATTTAGCTTAACTGTGTTTTTTTTTTTTTTTAAAGAATTGAGCAAGGCCCTTGCAGCAGTAGGAGAGTTGGGGCCTTGCCACTGGCCATGGAACAAAGCACTACAAGAGATGCAGAAAGTGAAAAGTTGAATATGCCTACATTACGCACAAATTTAACATCACTTTGAAGATGTTGCCCAAGGAAGAATGAAGGGCTTGGAACACAATGCTAGTTTTTTATTTGCTGTCTGTCTGTCTGTGTGTGTGTGTGTGTGTGTGTTTGTGTGTGTGTATGTGTGTTCACGTGCACCTAACATTTGAGCGTCGTCTTGATGTGGAGCTTTACTCGTTGCAGTACATTAGCTTGCCATGGCACATGGGTTGAAAGCCGGTGACCTAGAAATAAATCATTCCAGGTTTAACTGGCCTGGCCACTGGCTCCCGTGTGACTTTAACTCTTCCTCTACCCACATCAGGACTTTTTGATTGTGTCTCTTTCATGTCTCTTTCTGCTGTGTTTATTTTGGTTGCTGAATATTGCCCTTTTCTAATAAGCATCTATAATTTATTGGTGACTCTGAGGCAATGGAGGAGGGGTGCGGAGACAGTGATAGAAAGAAGACTGAAGCTAGAGATGAAGAAATTGGGGATGTAAGAAAAAATGGATACACTTGAGTATCGCGATATTTTATTTAGCAATACTGTATCGATTTTCAAAAACACAATATCGATTTAAAAAACGTTTGTTGTGTTTAAACCCCCTACCACTAGATATGCCTAACAGTGCCTAACAGTGCTTGGCTTTTTGCTAGAAGCTAACAATGTAACTATGGCTGAACTTTGGCCTACTTTAGCATATAAAAATGTGCTCACTAAGAACCTGTGAACCACAATCCCAAACTGGCAGTTTGATTTTCTGTGCACTGAATTGTTTACCTAAAGTAAACTTCTTTGACTTTTATGCGCATCATGTCTTTTTTTAAATATTAGTTTTTCTAAAATTATACTTAAAAAAAATCCCAATATAGCGCCTTACGCACAGTCTTTACCTCTTTATTAGCTTTATTTCTGATCACTGTACACACACACACACACACACACACACACACACACACACACACACACACACACACACACACACACACACACACACACACACACACACACACACACACACACACACACACACACACACAGATGACATGATCAGTCATTTCAGTGATTGTTGGATGCCCTTTCCCTCTGTATTAGGTTTGATTAAAGTCCTGGGAATTTAGTTAGTGGTGCTTAAACAGTTTTTCCCACTGTCAAAATGAAAAAATAGATAAGATAGATAGATAGATAGATAGATAGATAGATAGATAGATAGATAGATAGATAGATAGATAGATAGATAGATAGATAGATAGATAGATAGATAGATAGATAGATAGATAGATAGATAGGTAGATAGATAGGTAGGTAGATAGATGGATGGATCCTTCTTTTTTGGAGTCTGTCTCCACTCATTTTTGTCATTTCCTCTGATTCCAGCCCTTCTGCTAAAGGTTTTAGTGCACATGGTGCTTTAATTATCTTGTATGGTCCCATTTGTTTTCTCACGTTAACTAGGTCCATTGTGTAGCAGTGTAGACCTTGCTGCCCTGATATTGAAAAGGTCATACCTTGAGAACATTCACATAAACAGTATGCAGCCTCGTTGTTTTGATGCTTAGTCAGCAGGTTTTTTGCCACTAATTTGGCCTTGATCCTCTCCACTCCTCTCCTCTCCTCTCCTCTCCTCTCCCCAGTTTCCTATTTGTCTGTATGGGTGACTGGATATTAAAGCCTCACACCATTCTATTAACCGACAGGTCAGCAGCAGAGCCATAGGCCTCTGGCCAAAGTGATATGTTGACTGTGGTTTACACTAGCCTCGCTACCTGGGGCTAAAGGATAAGAGTGCTAAGACAACGTCTTGGAAGGTCTGATATATCTCCCACCAGTCACACTATAAGTTCAGGGTGGGCACAAGCAGGTAGAGGTGGGCAGCCTGGCACACATGGGGCCCTGAGGTGTCATAGTAATATATCTCCTTAGAAAGCATAGCCTGGCAAGTCTTGGTGTAATATATGTGTCAACACTGAAGTGTAAGCTGTCTGCCTGCCTCTTACGTTTGTCTCAAGTGGCTCCTTCCACCAGACATGATGCATAAGATGTATTTTTGTAAAGAACAGTTAATTTCACTTCTTTGCTCAAAGGCAGTAAAGAGTCAGAGGGGTGAAGAGTATAACTTGTAATTTAAAGGGATAGTTTCACAGTTTTTGAGAAATATGCTTATTAGGTGTAAATCTCCTAAGGGAGCTTTAAAAGATTTGCAATACTGTTGACTCACACTGAGCAAATGGTGTTTTTTTCACCATGCTCAAAGTGCTCTGCATATAGGCAGCCGTTCGCCTGTCGCACCTTCAGCACAGACATATATTGATCTGTCACTTCATAGAAAACCTGCACACAGCTACTGACTGCCTGGGAAAACAATCAGAAAACCCCCGAACAACAACAAAACAACCACAACTGCTGGAGTTGGTTGTGTCCAACTAAACTTTCTTGCACAGTGTTAAATGAGAAGGTACACTGTACAGTGTATATATGTAGCTTAAGGCAGGGGCCGGTTAGCCGGTTAGCTTAGCAAAAAGACAGGAAGCATGGGAATTTCAATCTTCGGCAAGAAAGCAATAAATATAATTCCCAAAATGTACATTTTCCTAAAGTTTTGCACTAAAATCCATTGGATGACATGGTTAATTGTGACATCATATTTTGTCTGTACAAAGCTGTGAAACAACGTGACTCCCTATCCTCTGCATTGAGTGTGTATGAATAAATACAGATTGACAGACTGATTGAAATGTATCATCTATATTCCCTGATGATATTTCCATTATTTTCCAAGTTAGGAGTAGAAATCAAAGGTACAAGTTTGACAAGGAGGAGTGAAATGTTGAGAATCACTGTAGGCTCCAGCTGGATCTGTCTGTGCTGAAGTAGAGTAGGAAGTAGAATTCTTATAATTCTTTGCTCACAGATCATCACATAACCCCCCCCCCCCCCCCCCCCCCCCTTTTTATCTGTTCATTTTTATTTCTTTTTTTCCCCCCTGTCTTTGTATTCCACTCTCTCGGATGATGATGTTCTTCATGCAGATCACATCCACGCACAATCACACACACCAGAGCCCACGCACAGTTCTCACATGCACATAGACACGCATGTGCACAAACATCTCTCACTGCATTTACCTTTCTCTGAACTCATAGATCATTACCTCACTCTCACCCACTCTCATCCCTCTTTATTGTGATGTTAGTCAGTGTCACACAGAGGCACACACACACGCACGCATGCGCGCACGCGCGCGCACAAACACACACACACACACTCACACACTCACACACACACACACACACACACACACACACACACACACACACACACACACACACACACACACACACACACACACACACACACACACACTACTTTGGATGAAAGTGGTCCAGACTTCACTTTCCTCCTCTGTACTCCTGTCACTCTGTCAGACATTATCAAGCACTTCTTACTGGCTCAGCTTCTTGAAGGAATATAGATGTATGTGTGTCTGTGCTGGTGTCATGTACATGATTTATGAATGCATTTTAATATAATATAATATGCAGCATTTTAATATGTTAATATACTGTAGTCGAGGCTAAGCTGTTGGAGTGTAGGTGTGTTTTTTGTGTTTGCACAGGGCCTGATCTCAGTTGTCTTGAGAGTGAATGAATAAGGCGCATAGTCTGTGGGTGTGTTTGCATGCATGGACATGAGAGGGAGGGAACATTTGGTGTCTAACTTATTCATAAAGGCGACAGGACGGTTGTGAACAGTGGTAAGAGCATGGCTTACATCAGAGACCGTCTGCCTCCTGCACTTTTGTCACACTGTCACTATTTCTTCTTCACTGCCTTCTCTACCATTCTCATGTTCTTTGTCTTCAGCACTTATTTCTTTCTTTGGCGTCATTCTTCTATCTATGCATCTATGTTTTTAACATATTTTCAAAGCCGATATGTGTAGGATTTCTTTTTTGATCGGAGCATCTTTCAAATTATTCTGATGGACATTTTGTTTTTGGAAATGTGAAAATAGGTGCAGTTGTATGTGTTGCTTTCAGTATTGCACTGGGTGGTTTCACAGGTTTCACAGATAGTGGCTTTAAAGATCCCTTCCACAGATGTTTTAGGACAAAAATACCCTGCTTGGAATAATAACTAGCATCTGATGTGTTTTTTGGCAAAACAAGTTCAATTACCTTTTACCAAATTCTTATAATTACACCTACTCCTTAACCTGACTCCACCAGATGGATTGCTTCACATTTGCTCAGCATATCCATCTGGGAACTTTCCGTTGGAGAACGTTTGGGAAGGGGCGGAAATACTGGTTAGCTGATTGGATAAACCATCTGTCTATCACCACCTATGTTGGTGATAGACGGACCAAATCAACCAATCAGATCAACGAAGCGTATGACGTACCAACAGAGCAACGACGAAGCCAGGCTCCCCCTGCTGCTGCAGGCAAAGCATAGCTCGTTAGCTCAGCAAGCAAGCAACATGTCGGTAAAGGATATTTACGAATAAAAGGCCCCATTTCAGGTTCCCGGTCCATATTCCAAAAGAAGGATCCAAGAGAAAAAAGCATTAGCGAGCGGCTAACAGAATTAGGGCTACTGCTGTCTGAAAATGTGTCTAGATCAGGTCAGATTTGCATGCGTTGCTTCCGCTTGCTGAGCCTCGTGAGACCATCCTGACCTCGTGAGCTCCTCGGCGCATCATACCTAAACCCGCCTCAAAACCAACGCTGATTGGTCGGTTGTTTGGTATATATAGATGCCAGACTGATCTGCGAGTGGAAAACTAGAGCTCGCAAGATCAGGATGGTCTCACGAGGCTACCTACTCCTACCTGGAAACAAATCCAGAATCCATCCTCAGTGTATGTGTACTGGAGGCTTCACATTTCCACAGCACACTCTTATAAGTTGCCAATTGGACCATGGTTGGCTTCCAAACTAGTTGTGTGTGTGATGTCACAAAGTCATGCGCACGCGTTTAAAGAGATTCAAGGTGAGCACAGAGAAATGTTCCCCCTAAAACACCCTTCTAGTATCAAACTCTGCACCTGCATCATTCAGCACAGTTTATATGCGACATCCAAGTAAAGTAACAACCGGCAAAACATTATTGAGTGAAGGTGGACTTTAAGTTTGACTGTTTTTTTTCCCATCAATTTAGTAAACATATGATCTAAATTGTGTCCAAAACAAACACTATTTCCATGAATGAGGTTAGAAAGTACTACATCAGGGATAATGTGATTATATTTGATTGATCTTTCATATTTTTTGACAATCTGTTGGCATCAGCACAGTGTGCCGGTCTTAAGAGTAGGTGTAAATCTCCTAAGGGAGCTTTAAAAAATTTGCAATATTGTTGACTCACACTGAGCAAATGGTGTTTTTTTCACCATGCTCAAAGTGCTATGCATATAGGCAGCCGTTCTCGCCGCCTGTCGCACCTTCAGCACAGACATATATTGATCTGTCACTTCATAGAAAACCTGCACACAGCTACTGACTGCCTGGGAAAACCTTATCATACAGATATGCTCTGACTTAAAGAGTGCCAGGAAGCACACACTCTTCTAAAACCATACTTTTTCAGGCTGCTTCTCCCACATACTGTATGTTCTACCTATCCCTGTGTTGTGCACTGAAAACCCCCGAACAACAACAAAACAACCACAACTGCTGGAGTTGGTCGTGTCCAACTAAAGTTTCTGACAACAGGGAGGGATCAACACTGGAAATCTCTCTTCTGCTCTTACACACGTCTGGCCTCAATAATTCAGCGATGCGTGCTGCTTGGAGATCTCGCCCTCTCTCTCTCTCTCTCTCTCTCTCTCTCTCTCTCTCTATCTCTCTCTCTCTCTCACTTTCTCTCTCTCTCTCACTTTCTCTCTCTCTCTCTCTCTCTCTCTAGTTCTCATTCTCACTCTCAAACCTCCTCTCCCTCAGCAGCAAACTACTCTCCCCCTCCTCCTCCGCTGCTCATGATTGTTTCAGTAATACATTTCTGGCACTTTAAATGTTTGAAATTTTAGCTTGCTGCTCTCACACGTTCCCATCTTTCTCCATGCATCTGGCTCAGAGACGATGGGGTATAATCTGTTGCATATGTTAAAAAAAGTCCCCATGTTGTCAGTGTAGCAATTTACCTGCCAACAGCATCCTGATCCCTCTCCTCCTCCCTCATTCTGTCTTTGCCCATCTACTAAACTTTTACCTGTCAAAAAAGATGTTCCTGTCATCTTCCTCTTTTCCCTTCTTCTCTCCTCTCTCTGATCTTCTTTTCCTTCCAGGCCATCCATATAGCTACCCTTAACATGTCAAAATGGGATAAAATGTACCCATTCTCCACTTTACATCCTTATTCCATCCTAATTCTCTCCCTTCACCCAAACCCTTTCAACAGATACATGCCTTGAACTCTCCTTATCACTTTTCTTCCTTGCTTCCTATCCCTCTCTCTCCTGACTATCCTTCCCTTTCTTTACACCCAGCACCTCTCCTCCAAGCCTGTCATCTTCTGGCTATCATCCTCCGATTCAGTGGCAAGCATCCACCCACCTCTCCACTTACTGCATATATAGGACATGGCGCACACTATCATTGAAAGCTGCAGACAGGCTTTGGGAGGCAGGGTGGAAGGCTGACACTGGGGAGCAAGCACACAGGCCGGGCTAGCAACCGCATCAGGAAATGAGGGCAGAGGGAAAGGTGCATCATGATGAGGAAAGGTGGTTTGATTTGGGAGGAGGTAGGTGGCACAAACAGGAGACTGAACTGTTTTCATTGTGAATTAAATAGAAAAAAACCTTGTCATATTAGATATTAGAAGAAAAGTGTAGTATTAAGCCTGGTTGGAATTTGACAGTTACAGAAGAATGATGCTGCCCTTCCTATAGAGCCCAGCTGAGTATGGGTGACACCTTTTGACCCTCCATAGCCCAACTAAAGAAGTTCAAATACCTGCTCATCCACACCACCCGTCATGTTGGAAATAAGTTATTATGTATATATATATATATATATATATATATATATATATATATATATATATATATATTTTATACAATTATGTATATAAAATGGTACATTGTTACAATAATTTCATACATATTGATTCTGGAATTGTTGATGTTTAGAACTGGTTCTTTTTTTCAGTAGGCTTGGTTACATTTGTATTCCTTTCATTACCAAAAGCTGGACTTCCAACCATATATCTGTTACTTTTTGCAATCTATCTATTTAGCTAGTTTTCTGTGCAAATGAAACTCGACCGATTTTACACACCAAAGTCTGTTTAGGTCTCGTGGAGTACATATGTGAAAACAAGTTCTATGAAGCTTTTTGTGGCTCCAGGGGGAGCCACGTCACTTGAGGCAGCGTGGGTTGGGGCTGAAGACTACAATTTTCTAAATGAAATAAATAAATAAATCTGTGAGTGTTATCTCAACGGTGGTTAAAAGGAAATGAGCTTACCAGATGTCTGTAGCCAGCTCAACATCTCTGCTTGATGCAGTTTGAGGCTAACATAGCCACTGCTATAATAACACGCCTGGATTTCTGACTGTTGGTGGTGCATTGCATTGTAGGTATTGTAGGCAGCAGATTTTGATGAGGAGGAAGAACGCCTAAAAAACAAAAGACAATATCTATGGTTCTCTTTATTAAAGTGCAGTGCTGAATTGGTGGAGTACTTTTAAAGGTGTTAAGTGTGTGAGTATGTATCCTGTTCAGTTGGACAATTACAGCTAGTTGGTCCTATTTGTGAGTTATTTTCCAACGAAAAACAAACGTGGGTATAATTTTTTACTTACCATATCATAATTTCTGTTGCATCAAATCCACGGCTACTCTACTCTAACATGTTTTGTTGAACCCCTTTGGGCACATGTAATGTCTTTTCTAATCAAAATCTCATGACATGGAGACGATCCAATTATTAATTTGTGGAAATGTAAAAAAGAGCTCACACTGTTGCAATCTTGTGAGAACAAGCTCAGCGAGGACAGAAACAACCCCGATTGAGAGCTGCTATTTCCAGGAGCATCTTATGAGAATATTATTTATATTTCAATCACAACGATGCCTGTGGCTCAGCAAGTACACTTTATCCCACATAGAAAATAGTCTCTCCACACATCCTTAATGTTTTGATTCATCAGCCGATCTTATGGCCATACAGCAATAATGCAGATAGAAGCAACAGTAGGTTTTCTAAGCAGCTGTGATGTACATATTTTTAAGACAACATTTGAGGATTTGAAGTGATCTAGAAAGAAATCTGACTTTTTGAAACTGAATTGATGTAATAACTGTGTTTCTCTGAAATTCATCTTTATTTCATTTGAAACACTTTTCCACTTCAGGCATTATAACATCTAGGCGAAGTTGATGAATTCTAACTGAATTTGACATTCAATGAAATGACATGGATCTGGCTTACAAAAGAAGAGAAAAAGGACACGTGGCAGAGCGAAAGGGCTCTTATTAAAAACAGAGAGACACAGTGAGAGTGACATTGAAAAGGGCAGGGCCAGATACAGAGCAGCTAAAAGAAGAAAGGCTTCCCTAGAGACAGAGAGCTAGACCAACATTGGGCTCAGAAAATGAGAAAGGAAAGAATGAAAAAACATCTGAAAATGATACATTTATTTTCATTATTCCATTTCATCCAGTCCACGAAATATCATTATTTTATATATTTATATATTATTATTTAAAAAAAAGACAAAATGCACATTTGACATCTTTAAATGTCTTTTTTTGCTTGACCAACAAACCCAAATTATATTCTGTTTAATATAAGAATAAGTCCTCCATATTAAATGATTAAATGTTTGCCCTTGCACTTTAGAACGGCACATAGCAGCGTTTCCGTATGCATGCTTATGAGCAGGACTCATTTGTCTGTGCCTCCTCAAACTGTTAGAAATCTGTTGAAAATAAATCTGTTTAACAACACTTTGGTTATGTTTAGCAAAACAAAAACAACTAGCTTAGGGTTAGGGAAAGATTGTGGTTTGGGTTAAAATAGTCTCGCATTGGCCAGACCTTCCTCCACAGAGGGTCTGGCTAGTCTACACAGCAATCTGGGATGGGAGAAAAATGTGCTCTGGTTTATTGGCATTTCTTCAATCGTCTTGGGCGGCGCTAAGGGCTGGACGAAGCAACGGTGCCGTTGCAAAATAGCCTCGGGAAGGAACTTGTTTTGGTGGAACATTCGTACGCTCAAAAGTTGTTTTAGTCGTGCAACAGAAAACTCAGATTGGACAGATAGTCTAGCTAGCTGTCTGGATTTACCCTGCAGAGATCTGAGGAGCAGTTAACCATAGTTCTCATAAATCGACTGGCGTTTAAAATGCCAACACAAAGAAAACGGAAGGTGAGGCACATCCGGCAGAATTTCCGGTGGAACCAGAACAATCCCGGAAGTGGAAGGTTGTTGATAAAGACTAGGGTTAAGATGACTACTTTGTTATGGTTAGGGGACTTTCATTGCCATGGTGACAATGATAACAACATAGTTGGGAATGATCATGGTCATGGTTTAAAAAACACAAGAAACGTTGACTTGCAGTTGAGAGCGGGAAGAAAACCAGTGTTTATTTTGAGAATTTGAGAAGCTCGAACCAAGTTGTGACATTTTCTGATTAAAAAAGGACTTGTTGCTGCAAAATGATTCATTTTCAGTCAATCAACTAATCAATGAATTGATCAAATCATTTCAGTTCTTATTTCCGCCATAGGGGTAAATGAGCAGGCATGAGCAGCTGACTAACAGGGCAGGGTTCATAAATAATACCAATTAAACCTTAAAGGTCCCATGGCATGAACATTTTCACTTTATGAGGTTTTTAACATTAATATGAGTTCCCCCAGCCTGCCTATGGTCCCCAATTGGCTTGAAATGGTGATAGGTGTAAACCGAGTCCTGGGGATCCTGTTCTGCCTTTGAGAAAAAGTAAGCTCAGATGGGCCAATCTGGAATCTGGAAAAGTGGCAGTTGGTCAAGGGCCAAGGTTCTTGGTTGTGATAGGTGCTGGCTTCACGCTGCTTTGGCTTTTATCAGAGTCTAGCCATCCTCATCTTGTCCCTTTCTGCATGTGGAGATTCTCTCGTGTTTCCCCTCTCTCTTTCATTACCTTACTCTTTCTCACCTTTTAGGAAAAGCACAAGCCTCTTTTTTTTTCCGTTTTTCCACATTGTGATTACTCACAACAGGCATTTTCCTCTGCTGAATTACTTATTTTAGTTTCATTCTATCTTTCTATGCAGAGTCTTCATCCCTTTCGACTTCATTCTTCATTCTTTCTTGTTTTTAATCTTTCTTCCTCACCCTCTCTATTCTCGCCTGCAGCACCCTGCAACGCAAACACAACCTGTCCTGAGGGGAAGTGAATTATTGAAGCTTCTGCTGCCATTCCCTCTATGCAGAAGTGGGCCGCAGAGGAAGGAAGGAGGCAACGCAGGGAGGAATGAGGGTGGATGAAAGAAATGGAGAGTATAGATTTGTAAGGACACAGGCAGAAGGGCTTCAGGGTGCAAAGCATCAGAGAAATATAGTTTTGTTTACACCGTCTCTACGGTATGTGGAACTGTGGGACACAGTAGTGAAATATGTAACCAACATATTATGAAACTGTTTTAGATATGAAACATTAGCAAATTGTGCTTCAGGGGAAACATAAAGCTTCTCATCATACAGGCCCAAATAATACTATAGTTTACTTGAAAAAGCGGGGTCAAGGACTAGGACTCATTAAACATTTAACAGTTTCTGTCTGTCTTTCATTATGACTACTGTTGTTGTCTGTCTTTTTTGTCTGTGCCCTCTCTCTCTCTCTCTGCCTCTCTGTATAATTTTTTAATTCATGGCAATACGGTACATTTTTCTACTATGAATCAGACAGAGTTATCTTGCAAACTGGATTGGAAATGCCTTAAATATTTGCACTGGGCAAAAAATAAGTACACTTAGTTTATCCTATTTTTAAGTCTAAGACTTTTAAGCATACATATGGATCTTTTTTATGGATCTTTAGTAACAGTTACTTTTAAAATCAATTAAATTAAATCAATCTCACAAATAGGACAATGAGGATGAAGTTGGTTAAAGGTCCTATGACATGCTGCTTTTGGGTGCTTTTATATAGACCTTAGTGGTCCCCTAATACTGTATCTGAAGTCTCTTTCCTGAAATTCAGCCTTGGTGCAGAATTACAGCTACTAGAGCCAGTCCCACAATGAGCTTTCCTCAGTATGTGCTGTTTCTGTATCTGTAGCTTTAAATGCTAATGAGGAGGAGAGAAGCAGGGCAAAGTGGAGGGTGGGGGTGTGGCCTTGACCAGCTTGCCATGGGCAAAGCAGAGAAAGGGGAGGTAACCTTTCCCCTTATAATGACATAAAGAGAAGATTCCAGATTGGCCCATCTGAGCTTAGTTTTCTTTAGGTGGAGCAGGATACCCAGGGCTCGGTTTACACCTATCACCATTTCAAGCCAGTTGGGGACCATAGGCAGGCTGGGGGAACTCATATGAATACAAAAAAAACCTCATAAAGTGAAATTTCATGCCATGGGACCTTTAATTGTAACATAATGTAAAATGAAAAAAGTTTAAAAAAAAATGAAAATGCTATGTAAACCTCTTAGTTATAACAGCGCACTGTGCATCGTCCAGCCATATGCAGCTGACTCAGGTGCTTCTCAGTTTGATAAAGGCAAACTTTGAAGTGAGAAAAATAGGCATGGAGCACACTGATTTATTGCAGCCTTCATGTGTCTGTGGAGCATGTGTTCAATTGTCATTGGATAATTGGTTAAAGAGGATTTCAAATCTGTTATGGAGTTGCCATAGCCAATGTCGCAAGTGCCACACCCCCACCCGTATAATCACATCAGAAAACTAAAAACACAGATCTGAGTAAAAACATTTTTCATAAAGCCCTTGCTTGTGTAATAGTTTCTGCTCGTTAAGCTTATCGCTTTGAGTGCACGGTGAATTGAAGGTGACTCAGATCAGTGTATTGACTCTCTTCTCTCAACTGGATTATGGTGGCTGGATGGTAAGAAGGACACAATGTGATTTCTTTTGAAAAGTGAGGCCTTTCCACACAAAGCAACTTAAAAAGACTGACTGTATTGGTTGTCAGTGCACTTCCTTACCTGAAAGTCTTTCTCACGTGATTCTATCCAATCCAATCCAACTTTATTTATATAGCACATTTTAACAAACACAAGGTTTTCCAAAGTGCTTCACAAAAAGAACCATCAACCTGCCCGTACACAAACATACATACAAGGGGAGGTAGACAGGGCTGGAAGATGCAACAAGTAAAAAAATAATACAGCATAACATGAGGAAAGAGGAGGAGAAAAAAAGCAACTCCCAGACTATGCTCCTGTGTGGGAACAGGAAAAAAAACACCTCGGCAACAAGCACATAACAACACGACTCGACAACATGACTTGCAACAGGGGAGGGGAATGGAGGGTGGAGGTAACCCAGCACAGGCAAGCAGCCATCCGGTCCGGCAGCCGACAAATGGCGCTGGTCACAGACCAGCTTGTCAAACTGGGGGGTAAAAAGCGGCAAAGGCGTGGGACGGGAGTAATGGGGAAGTTGGGGCCTGGAGAGAATTGCTTTGCCTGGCATCCCAATCTTGGTGCCTCAGTCCGCAGGATGTCATAGCGTTAACACAGCAGATTGCCATGGAGACAACCTTGAATAGGTCCCAAGCAGAGTCAACAATCAGCAGGTGTCTGATGGAAGTTGGAGGAGGAACGCAAGAGCGTCTCTGCAGTGCTCTTCCGGGGGAGTTGTTGTTCCAGCAGACCAGAATGAGTGAAGCTGGTGCTTGTTTGTTGTCTGGCCCGCTGAGCTCTTTCCAGACTGTAAATGACAAAGAATAAGGTTAAGGTTTTCTTCTTAATGCATTGTTTTTAATTCTGTTTTTTGTTTAACCGGAAGGTTATTTTGAAAGGTCACTTTGCACATGTAACCAGGCAAACACATGGTACCCGGCAACTGTAGAAAAGGAGAGAAAAAAATCTTAAAATGAACGGAGAGAGCAAGATCAAATGAGTTGTACAAGGTGTGTTTAGTACATTTGTTTAAGTAAATTTGAGTTTCATGGATTTTGATAACTTTACGATGCTATCAGTGATCTTGTTTTCTGTCAATTCAGTGTCTGTTTAGGTCCTACTTTGGTCCATACAGTCATTGCAAGGACGTTTAATAAAAGAGATTTTAGACCATCAGTTAAGGCTGACCATTTTTTGTTGACTGAAAGCTACACAGATACTTTATAATATGAGGCTACGTAGGCCCAGGTCTTATTCTAACAGGATGTGGAATGGGTGTATATGAACAGTGTATTCCCCTATGTGCTGCAGCAACCATGTTATTGGGGAGGTATCGACATGAACAATTGGGTTGGGGTGCATCAAAGAGTGGAGGTTCGCTGTGCATGCAGCTTATAGATTTACAGTATTAGTTGCATCATTCACTTCTTTTTTCTCTCTGCGCAGCCTGAACTCTTAAAGTGCTCTCGATGGAAATGGGTGTAAACATTGCACACAGCGTCTGAGCTGAACAGACCAGCCTAGCAAAAAAACAACACTAACACTATTCTTCTATTTTTATTAGGAAAATGAATTCACATATGATAACGTTGTCATATGTGACATTGTAACATTGGTAATTGGCAACCCAATAAAAACTTAACATAATAATCATACTTTAATAATCAGACCTAAATGTATATAGTATTAGCATTTTTGTGTGGTGTTGTCCCACCTGATGAACTTAGATTTTTCTATTGTTTTGTTTCCATGCCATGGTATACCAAATATACTTCTATTTTGCCTTTACAAATGTTAAAAATTCAGAATTGGTTGATACTAGATTTTAACTTCCATGAGCATGCTGTAGATGAAGAGAGCCTCTCCAAATGCTGTCCAAAGCTTCCTACCACAACAGATTCACATGCACCAACATACATGAATATTATACAAAAGACTATGTTCAGTCGTATTATGTAAACATAAAAAAACTCATGATTTGGGGCAAAAAAAAGAGAAAACTCGGAGAGCACAGACATCCACCATCCACCACAAGAGTGCAGCACAACCACCCTATCACGCAATGTTAACGGAAGTGAAAAATAATAAATTTATTCGCCCCGTGATTCGGATCCGCTCCAAAATGTACTGGATTCTTACTTGGCCCATGCTACACAGTTTTTACCAAGTTTCATGAAAATGGAACTAATACTTTTTCCGTAATCCTGATGACAGAAAAACAAATGAACAAGCTGAACCCAAAACATTAATCAAAAAACATTAATCAAAAAAAAAAAAAATGACAGAGTGGAACATAGATTATAGCCTTAATTATGTGTTTAAAAAACAAGCGAAAATAATTTGAGTAAAATTTCATTTGACAGGAATATAAGACATTATGGTAAGGGATAACATAAAAAACACATATTTTTCTATTTTTTGTTAGGAGTTATTAAATAGCCTGACCAGACAGAACACTTCACCGATAGGAGATATGAATTCTGTAATTGGTAACCGGGGGGATTTCGTGCACTTTCATCTTCCTTTAAGATGCCCATTTCTCTAATTGCTGCTTTTTGTTTGGCAGTGAAGGCTTTGAATTTATGCCCAAGAAAATATGTTCTTTATTGGTGCCAAATTGAATTGAAAATTGTTGATGCAATATAAATGGGCTTCACCACTGTCTTGGCTCCTTGCCAGAGTGTTGATGAATGTGCTTTGGCTAGGTTTTAGAGCAGATACTACCCGTTCAGATGTTTGTGAGCATGCCCGGGTTAACTTTTAGTTTTAGCTGTTGTCCTTGAGCTTTACAAGTGATTTTCAATGAAGTCCTTTATTGAAGCCAATGGGTGTGTGGACATCAGTCAATTGAGAAAGATAAACAAAGCGAACACAGGTGTCTGCATGTGTGTGTGTGTGTGTGTGTGTGTGTGTGTGTGTGTGTGTACATGTGTGTTTATTTTACTACTTGCCTTCCTTATACACTTATTATCTCTGTGTTTTTGTCTGTAACGCCTTCCATCTCTGGTTAATATCTGATATCTGATCCATATTAAAAATTGAACTTGCTCACCACATACTGTAGCTTCCTACTGTATATGTATTCCTTCTGTGTAATCTGTGTAACTTCGGTCGTTGCTTTAAGACCTGATTACTCACAGCTGCATTTGCACAAGCAGAAACATGCATGGGCATGAATATATGTTTTTCCCGTCATCATCACCGTCGTCCATCATCTCTCCCGACCTGTCGCCTTCACTACACATGCTGAGGGATCAGTATGATTGTTAATTTGATCTTAGCTGTGCATGGGAACAGACTTAATTACATTTTAGACAGTTACAAATCACACTTGGGATGTAAACAATAGGTCATAGGGCCCGGAGGGAAGAATGAAGAGGCAAAATTTTTACCTCCGTTTTTCACTTGTGTGGCTGTGGTTTGGGGCTTTAGGATTTAATGAGGGAGCTCACACAACATACTTCCAGTAACAGCAGTTTGAAATAAAGAACAGAATATCAGCGGTTATAAAACCATCGACGATGAAGAGACAAAGAAAAGTCAAGAAGCCCACCTATGAAACGGCAACTGTCGGTCACAGTAAATTGTCTTTGAGGGTGGATTTTCTTTTCACTGTCTTCTCACACTGCTCAGAGCTGAACTGGGACAGATGTAAAGCCAACCACTGGGGAGGTGCAAAGATGTCTTTACACAGGGGAACTGATCACAGAGCAGCCATTATCAGAAGCTGCAGGAGGTGACAAGGTCAGGAGGAGATGTGCTGTCTTCCTGGCTCAGCACACATCAAGGAAGGTTTTTAAAGGACTTGTTTTTCCCTTGGACACATTTCACAACATTTCTGATAAAAACAAAACTGTCAATTATAATTTTGTTATATATTAATGGTCATGGATATAGGATATGAAGTTTTTGTATTGTGTTTTCACAGGAAAACCTCATCCTCCTATTCTATTTATATAATTTCTGAAACTGTGTCTTCGCTTCATTCTTGAAAAAAAGCTTTTAATGATATATCAAAAAAGTACACACATTGCCTTTCTGTATCTAGTTTCAAAAAATAGTATGCTAAAACTTTAACCCTGAAGGGTTGGGAAAAAAGATGCTGCACCTGGTATGAAATATGCAGCAGACCAAGAGCTTTATTGTATTGTATTTTTATTTCATTCTATTTCTCTTTCTGCCTCTCACACATGCACAGACTCACAAAGAGATGCTAATTATCTGTTCTTTTCCTTATTGGCACATGTGGCATTTGGCAGAAATGTTATCTGAAGGTTGGGGAGTGGATGGTACTGTAATCCTGCAGGTTTCCTGATGAAGGACTACAAAGGGCAATGCCTGATTTTCATTGACTCTGATGACAGTACTGTATGTGTGAAATAAGTGGCCAGAAGTAGGACCATACCTTACTTTGATTGCCAAAGGGCTATACATCGTCACAGATGGTTGTAATTCAGAAAATGACTTAGCCTGGGCATTGTGTCTGGTCCTCCAGAGGGGAGAAGATATTTTAAATTATGGGACGAGGTTACAAATAGTATTCAGGAAAAGGGAGTAGTAGTGTATCTGTGAGTTAATTTGAAGTAAATTGCTTTCAGAATATAGGACAGTCAATAAAATGCTCTCACAAACACATGCTTATGCGTATTACATTTTTAAATATTAGACACACACACACACACACACACACACCCACACACACACACACACACACACACACACACACACACACACACACACACACACACACACACACACACACACACACACACACACACACACACACACACACACACCAATTCTTCACAGGACTCATTCTATAAACTGAATATTAAATTACCCCATGATGCTCCAGCAGGAGTGTTTCATAGAAAGAAAATATAGAACGAGGGTCCATTGCACATATTGACTGGAGCAGGAGGAGAGCAGGCGGTGCTCTCTAGTCTGCCGTGGTTGTAATAGCCTCATTATTCATCGGTGTGCTCTGCTTATACACTCAGCAAAGCCAAAAGGAGTAAAACCGAACCTAATATACACACATGCACAAGCATACGTACAGTACAAACTCATACACATATTTTGTACATATCCTTCAGCACCCTTCTTACATCCCATATGTGCATTGCCCTAAATAGACATTATGTAAACCTGCAACAACTCTTCTTCTTTATCTTGGTCACTTGGGGGAAGTAGAAAAAACAACAACATTGACACGTAAACACCTTTTGGGCCCTATTTTAACGATCTAAGTGCACGGTGTGAAGCGCATGGCGCAGGTGTGTTTCCACTCGTAGGTGTGTTTTGGGCGTAACATGCAATAAACCAATCAGAGTGTCATTTCCCATTCCTTTTAAAAGCCAGGCGCGTTTGTACCTTGGCGCATTGCTATTATGATGACAGATTTGCACCATAATATTTTAATTTGTAATCTTTTGCATGTTTGTGTGCTGCTGCGCTTCCCTGTGTGTGTGTAACAACCATAGTGTGTGCACGCTGTGCATAAGCCTAGGTGCATTTTACTAATTTGCTGTTAAAATAATGAAATGCTGCGCTATTGACTTTAGACCAGGTTTTTGTTGGGTAATGGCGCGATCACTTCCCGCTGCCTCAAGATAGCAATACACCAAGAATTCACCTGAACACACCTCCCTGTAAGACCATGGTCACAAAGATGGGCGCAGGTGCATTTGCTATTTAACTTACACGGGTGCTCGACGGGAAATTGACAACTGAGTCGGTCTTAAACTAGCAAAGACACTTGCGTCAGGCTTTGCGCTGTGCCGGGTGCAAGATACATATGCAGTTGTGTTTGTGCAGCTTCGCAAATGTGAGTCCAAAATTAATTTTCTCTTAGCTCTACTTTTGGTCTCCACCAATTCCAAAGGGAAATATTTGGCTATTTAGCTGCCAAATGCTCCACTGTGTTCACAAGCTAGTCCCTAACTGTGTCTGTTTGGTGCTAAGCAGTTAGTATACATTGAGTTTTGAAAATATTTGTGAACCAAAACAGTAAAGTTGCAGCCGGACAGCTATACAATGAGCAGAAACTCACTATAAAGCTCTATGAAACAGACGGCAGCTACATATTTAGGTGATAATTCTCTGTAGGTTCAGACGAGCAACCCCTTTCACATGTTTTCACATTGTAATTTGACAGTGTTATTATACAAATGCTGATTATAGCCGCTTTACAAACCAACACCCATAATCAAATTTTCACTAATTCTATCTAATTTTAATTGTAACCTTAAAGAAATAGTTTAACTTATTGCGAAATACACTTATTAATTTGATTGTTCTGAGTTAGATGAGAAGACTGATACCCTATGTATAAAGTATAAATACTAAGCTACAGCCTGCAGCCTATTAACATAGCATAAATACAGGAAACAGGGGGAAACAGGGGGAAACAGCTAACCTGGCCGTGGTTTTTGTGTGGATTAAGAGCCAGGCTAGTTGTATCCTCCTGTTTGCAGTGCTGTTTATGCTAACCGGCTGGTTGGTATTGATCTAATCACCTAACTCTTGGCAGTTCCTTTGGTCTGTTAAAGAGAAACTATCGTCCTACATCACATCTATTTAGAAAATGTTATTATTCTGAACTCAAACTTGTCTCACACACACACACACACACACACACACACACACACACACACACACACACACACACACACACACACACACACACACACACACACACACACTCATAATAACATAAGTTGTTTGAGAATACTACTATATGTAGAATTGAGTGTTGGCGAGAAGCCTTTGTTTGCCTGGAATTAGGGGGAATAATACAATCACGGCTTTCGGAGTAAAAGTAAGCCCAAGCTTTAATTAATCCATGTGTCAGTTGAGTGATCTCTCTGTGTGAAAGTCAAAGCCTCTTGTCTGTCTGACTTTGATATTCACGTCTTGTTAATGCAACGGAGGCCGCTGTTACAGTGAGTGTTGGTGGTACGGCTAAAAGAGAAGGCTGAAACAGATGTGGCAAAAAAGTAGATTTTGTTGACCCTTGGATGTTCATCTACTGTATATAATTTACACTTTCCTCTACTTTACCTTGTTGAAACAGCGATTTCAAGTTTTCACAATTCCTTTGACAACTCCCACAGAAAACACCTGGAACTGTTGCATTCAGTATGTACAGGTGAAGAGAGCAACACTAAATTAACACAACAGTGAGCTTATCCAGTCTAAATAAGTAGGTATTGTAGAGCTGTGCTGCTTTTGAGGCTACTGGGGCGCGGGGGGATGGTATCTCTGCCTTCTCTACACCAATTTTTCCCAGTAGGTGTTAAACAGCTGTGCAAAAATGTTGTCTGCAAAGCAGCCATGACTCTTTTATTCTGAAAGAGATGACACCAAAACATTTGTGTTTTTTATCAATGAAAAAAAATCCCTTTTAAACTCCATTTTATGTGCACTAGAAACATCTTGACATAAGGCAGTGCCATCTATACAGTTGTTGTCTCGATCAAACCATGTATCTCCAGAACCAGTCAACTTTTCATGAACTAAGAAAACATGCCTTTTGGGCACTTGCTGTTTAGCCACAGGAATCAGACATATAAAGCCCAGTTCATGAACACAACCTAAGACTGTAGAACTAACACTTTGGCCTTTGCTGCTGACAGAAGACATCAAGCTGGAGGTTGCTTATCAGGAAACATAAACGGGAGCTTTAAGAGTTCAAACAAGCGTCCGAAGCAGCCATTGTTCTGGTAAGGACAGTCTTGTTAGAGCATTACTCAGATTATTAGCTGAATTCAATCACTTTTGTGCAGGTCACCTCTTTTTTCTGCTGCTATTCATGTTAGAATCAAAAGAAATTGACTTGCCCCATGGGAAAAAGGGCTTGTATTGTCACAGTCGGTAAACTTGTCAGTTGCTCTTGAAGAAACCTGATTGTTGTCATGACCTTATTCAGCGTATAGACAGCCGGAGCAGAGCAGCTCAGCTAATTAACACTCCAAATGGGACTTAATCAGATGCCAAGTACACTAATAAAAATGAATGTCATTGGGAAAAAGACAGGCCCCTGAGGGGGATAGGGAGGGATATTTGAAGATACGTGCATGTGTGTATGTGTATGTGTGAAAAGGATTAAACTCAAAATACAAGTTTCTAAGCTACAGTTAGGTATAGAACATCTCTCTAGCCATAAATGAACTGAAGACGACACTGGTGTATCTGTAGAGAGCTATAGTGTAGTTAAAGCCACATGTAACTCTGTTTGTAAGAACATTGATTCAGTTGGTGCTTGCTTGCACAAACAAACAGCAGGACACACAAGTGTTAGAACAAGACTTTAAGGGGCCATCCACATGGAGACGCTTTTTGATGCAAACGCACGTTTTGCATCGTTTGGGCCGATCGTCCAAACAAATCTTGTAAACGCACTGCCTGAAAACACACTTTTTTGAAACCTGGTCCCAGGGTGAAAAAATTTGAAAACGGCTCCCTTTTGGCTTCGTTTGGATGGCGAAGCCGCATACGTGCGTATTGATGATGTCATCGCCACACCCCTCGACCTCATAGCCTTCTCTTATCCCGCACTAGCTACCTAGTGCACGGCCACTGACAGGATTGTGGTCAAGTATCCCATCTCTATGGTCAAACCAGCTCACTTCATCTAAATACAAATGCTCCCTGACACTTCCCTCTGCTCTGCTGGTCCTGGATTCTACACAAGATATATTGCTAACGTTATGTAGCTAACGTTAAACTTCGCTAAAGTAGCTGACCAGCAAAGAATTTCTAATAAGGCCGGCTTTGACTTCAGTCACTTCCATTTCCGTTCTTAACATGACACAACTTTATTAACTTTCACCAGTGCTCATTTTATAAAGGCCACCACAAGAAAACGTGTCTTTGTTTACATTGTATAATTATGCTGTTGGATTGCTTTTTATTTTGCAATTCTGTCTGCCATCAGACATGACTGCAGCACGCTAGCTAGCAGAGCTAACGTTAGCATCAGCAGTCACACATCCAATGTATTTTTGATATTCTACACGTTTTTCTTGCAGTAGCCTTTCTACAACAAACTGTGCTAAAAGTTACTATAATCTGTTCAAGGAGTTGATAAACAGACAGATTAGCTAGCTAGGTGATAAATTGTCTAGATACTTCCACTTTATTAGCAGCTAACGTTAACATTACATCCCTGCTATTTGCTGAAGTCTAAGCTCTTCTCCGTTTTTGGTTAATTTCTGTAGCAATAAATCTATAGGCCTGGAATATGAAGTAGCGCTTTGAGTCATTTACAAATGGATTTGTTTGGACCCAACTATTCTTGAAACGAATCCAGAGAAGACAGGTAAAAGATTGTTTTGGTACATGTGGACGTGGCCTAAAATGCATCTGAGGTTTTCAACAGATTTCACAGCTTGTTATGCAGAATTACATTTTGAAGGTATCTGGTTATGTCTGTTTCAAAAGCCTACGGGATTGCGAGTGGAGGGCTGGACCAAATGGAAACCTGACAAACCTGCCATTCCTAGTAGACAAGAAAATAAAGGAAAATAAAGGATTCATCTATTCTTATTCATATCATTTTCAGTTGAAATATTGTATTTCATGTATTGTGACACATGGCACATTTCCCTTTTGTGTGCAATATATTTACATTCCAATCTTCTTGTTGCATATTGATGCCAATAATCTTAATGAGTAGCCTATCAAAAGGAAATTACCATACATAATTTGGCATAGTACAGCATATTACTACATGATGATAGATGGCTTTTTAGTCATTATGAGTAATCACTTTGCATTTGAATTCTACCTTGACCAATTTAAATGGCTACAAAAGGCAGCCAGCTAATAGACACGGTTGTCGTAGCTCCAAGCAGTTCTCAGAAGTGCATTTTATCCCAAAAGTAATGACCATTCATTGAGAGACAATGACCTCAGTGATTGCTTTGTTTTCCAGATGAGTCGGGAGAGAAACCCAGCTCGAAAATGAGCTGATTATGGGAGAGTGAGAAAGAGAGACCCAGAGAAACTGTAACAGAGAGAGCGAGTGAGAGGAGGTGTAATAACTCTAAGGCTGTGGCTCAGTGGCCGTAAGGATTCATGGCAAACTAGAATATATTTGCTTGAGTAAGTAGATTGTGGGTGCATGTGATTATCTCTTTCCCTCTCTCTTTTTGTGTTAATATTTAATCATTTCATGGCGTGTTAAGCATGTGTTCTGAGTATGTGTTTAAAAAGTAAAGCAGTGACAATGGTGCCTTAAAGAATAAACAATTCTTTGCTAAGCTTCCATTGTGTCCATTGTGTTTTTTTTCTCCATCCCCACCTTATTTCATTATCTCTACTATCTTCCTACTTTCTCTGCTGCATCTGCACACCTTCTTGTTTCCTTCATGTCCTTTTTACTCTTTCATGATTCCCTCATGTGTCCTTCTCTTACAGCATCCTACCCCGCCTCCTTCCCACCCACTTCTACTTCTCTTCTATTTCTTCCCCGTTCTTAGCTTTTTGTACCTGTTTTAGTCACTACGAGTCGCGAGTAATGCATATTTATAGTCTTCAGCGGTCTTGCCTCAGCTGGCATGTGCAGCGCATGAGAGTTAGTATTCTCCCTCCCTTGGCTTACACACAGCCTTGTCTACTGTCACAGGCAACACAAACACCTATTATTTACTGTGTGATTTATTTATGAATTAAGTCATTTAACTTTTTGCTTACATCCATTTCCCAGGGAGGGGAGGATGGCAGGCCTGATTAATTGAGAAGAGGGTTGCCGTGCCTAAAGCCAAAACACCTTCCTACACACACACACACACACGCATGCACGCACTCCTTTCAAGATATTTGCATACCCTTACTCACACGTGTATGATTGCACAGGGCTATATTACCTGAGGGACACACACAGACACACAATGTGAACCCAAAAATACATTCACCGGAAGGACAATGCCATTATTGCTTCAACCTTTTTCCAGGCGTGCAGACTTTCCTCACAGGGACTGGCCTTTCTGAATGTTTAATCTTAAATAGAACATCTTACATGCCACTCATTCCTCTGCTGAGACCATTTAGTGTCTGTGTGCCTATTAATGCTTGCATTTACCAAATGCATTTGGTTGTGTTTTTATTGTATTTGTAGTATTTGTATCTAAATATATCTGAACTCCATCCATGAATCTGTAATGCAACATTTGTTGAACATTAGTGTATTTTACGTACGCACTAAGGAGTGTGATATATGTCCTGGTAAAAGAACAGCGTACTGTGTGTCATGTATGTTCAGGTTAAGCAACAACCTCTGACATTTGTGGGATTTAAACCTCATAAAGTATTAACTGTCATTATTAACGGTTGACAGGACATTTTCTCTTTCTATCAACTCAAAGATTTAACATATTTAAAGCTATAGTGCGTAGTTTCTGTCTCCCCCATGAGGAATTCTAAGTAATGACAACAAAACGACGCCCCGTAATAATGTAATGTAATGTGTAGCCTAAAAGTTAGAGAAATGGGAAGGTTGTTGATTCAGTACCCGGTGGGGCTTGAGCAGGTGGGCCCAAACCTTAACACCTAATAGCTCTCTAGTGGAAAACCCAACAAGTCCTCCAAATTAACTGACACGTTGTTTGTCCATGCCCTCTAGAGCGACATAGCCGTGTTTTCTGATTTGATGCCACAATCTGCATCTAACATCATCTGTCAGTCCAAAACTGTTACAAATCACTGTTGTAAAATAGATCTGTTTTATGATGTGACATCACTGGGGTGAAGGTTTGATTAGGTTAAGAAACAAAAACAACTTGGTAAGGGTTAGAGAAACATCTCAGTTTGGGTTAAAATTACTACGTTAAGATTTATTGGTTTGGGCGCCTGGGTAGCTCACCTGGTAGAGAGGGCGCCCATATATACAGGTTTACTCTTAGGGGGTATTCCTGTGGTTAAAAAACGATTGACTGGTTAAGGTTATGAAACGATTGTGGACATTGTTAAAATTAAACGGCATCAACGTCACCTGACTTCCTCCATTGCTCATGTCATAATTACTACAGACAAGAAAGACAAAATTAATAAGGGAGCCTAAGGCTACATCCATGTTTTTGTTTAAAAACGCATATCTTTTGCTATGTTTACGTCTCACATCCACAATACTCCAGCATTTCCAAGCTCCTAAAAAATGAAACATTTAGAAACAATGCTAAACCCATTTAAATTTGAAAACTCCAGGGTTGCGTTGTAGTCTGGATGGGCAGAAACAGAGACCTTTGGAAACAATGACGCAGACACCGACGTCAGTCAGTCTTATGGTTTAGGTAGGCTTACATTTTACATTTTTACAACCTATTTAAGAATTAAAAACACACAAAGGGCTTCACCTTGGAGGTCTAATACATTTAAATACATGAAATGCGAGTGCAAGCTAACAAACAATCACACACATGGCTTAAAGGACACTATTCTTAAGTACATATAATGCAGTAAATTAACACAAAAGAATGCACGCACGCACGCACGCACACACACACACACACACACACACACACACACACACACACACACACACACACACACACACACACACACACACACACACACACACACACACACACACACACATTAACACAGACATACACACTCGGAGGTCATCTGGATGGGCTCTAACGGAGTGCAGGTGAACACAACTTTCCTCCTTGAGGTTCCCTTTGGAATTTCATTACCTGTACTCGGTGCTTATCGATCCTGTTATATACACTAGGCCAAGCAGCTGCTAAATTATTCAGTCTGGTTAAATAGGGCTGTTCCATTATTCAGAAGCGTGGCACAGTGTAATTAATATTGTAGAGATATGTGACAGGACGGGTGGCATTTCACTCAGTGGCAGCACATCACTTGCTCTCTACTTTGGCTTTCTTTACTCTCTCCATGTCTTTGTCTTCGTCTTTTCTCTCTTTATTTGTGTTCTCTGTCTTTCTCACTTACTCTTTTCTTTCTTTTGTGAAGAGTTTCTTCCTTTTCACTTTCTCTGTAACTCTGTTTTCTTTTCTTCCCTCTTTCTGCTCCTTTTCTTTCCTGAATTTCTAATTTACTTTTCTTTCTCTCTCGTTTTTCTCTTTCAGCCTCATTTTTCCTCTCTGTCTCTTTATCTCAATCTTGTCCGCCTCCTCCAGTCTTCACGGCTTCTAATGGTTGTGTTCAAAAGTTGGTTGTGAGACACAAACGGCATCTGGGGATTTTCTCAACGAGTTGTGTGCGTGTGTGTGCAAGCGTGCGGAGTGTCTTTTCTTTTTTTTGTGACATATATTTCTCAGCTCCTTCCACAATGACCCATATTGTGCTAATGTTGTTAAGATGTGACAGAATACTCACTTTGGCAGAATATCCAGAATATCTTATCCTCTGAATTGCTGTACATACAGGATATGAGAAAAGCAGAAGAAACGCTTTGTTGCTGCTGTATCTCATATTCATGACAGTGTCCTTGAGCATGATGTTGCTGTATGAATGTATGCTTTTGAACAACGTGTATAGCAACAGCCATTATAGAAATCCCCCATCCTACTTCTATCCTCAATCTGTCCGTCATTACTACTGCAGCAAAGTACTGCATTGTTAGTGCAGTTGCTAATGGGGCAAAAAGTTAAATGACAGTTTATTCAAAAGATGTTTTTGAACCATTGACTTCTGTCTCATAACTGCAAGCCATTTGTGTAGCAGTTTATACTCTGACAGAGGAGGTTAAATAAAAGCGAATGGTGCAACACAGCTGATAATCTACAACCCCAAATCAGAACAAGTTGGGACAGTATGAAAAACACAAATAAAAAAAGAAAGTAGTGATTTCTAAATGTACTTTGACTTGTATTTCATTGCAGACAATGTGAACACAAAATATTTCATGTTTTGTCAACTTAATTTCATTTGTAAATATACATCCTTTCCTGTCATTCAGACCTGCAACACATTCCAAAAAAGGTTGGGACAGGAGCAATTTAGGGCTAGTAATCAGGTAAATTGGTTAAATAATGATGTGATTTGAAACAGGTGATGTCAACAGGTGATTGTAATTATGATTTGGTACAAAAGCAGCATCCAAGAAAGGTCTAGTTCTTTAGGAGCAAAGATGGGCTGAGGATCGCCAGTTTGATATCAAATACGTGAGAAAATTATTGAAACGTTTAAAAACAATGTTCCTCAAAGAAAGATAGGAAGACATTTGCTTATTTCACCTTCAACAGTGCATAACATAATTAAAAGATTCAAGGAATGTGGAGGAATTTCAATGTGTAAAGGACAAGGGCGCAAGCCTAAGCTGAACAACCGTGATCTCCGATCCCTCAGGCGGCACTGCATCAAGAATCGTCATTCACCACATGGGCTCAGGACTACTTTGGCAAACCTTTGTCAAGTACCACAATACGTAGTTACAGCCACAAATGCCAGTTAAAACTGTACTGTGCCAAAAGGAAGCCCTATGTTAACAGTGTCCAGAAGCGCCGTTGACTTCTCTGGGCTCGGAGGCATCTGGGATGGACCATCACACAGTGGAAACATGTACTGTGGTCAGATGAATCAGTATTTCAGGTATTTTTTGGGAGAAATGGACGCCATGTGCTCCGGACCAAAGAAGAAAAGGATCATCCAGACTGTTACCAGCAACAAGTCCAAAAGCCAGGGTCTGTCATGGTATGGGGTTGTGTCAGTGCCCTTGGCAAAGGTAACTTGCACTTCTGTGATTGCACCATTAATGCTGAAAAGTACATAGAGATTTTGGAGCACAATATGCTGCCTTCAAGAAGACATCTTTTCCAGGGACGTCCATGCATATTTCAACAAGATAATGCAAAACCACATTCTGCACACATTACAAAGTCCTGGCTGCGGAGGAAGAGGATACGGGTACTTGACTGGCCTGCCTGCAGTCCCGACCTGTCGGATATGTGTCGCATTTTGTAGTGCAAAATGCGACAATGAAGACCCCGTACTGTTGCGCTCCTTAAGACTTGTTTGCAGCAAGAATGGGACAAAATTACACCTGAAACACTTCATCACTTGGTGTCTTCAGTCCGTAAAGGTCTTTTAAGTGTTGTGAAAAGGAATAGCAACATTACAAAGTGGTAAATGCTTTACTGTTCCAACTTTTTTTGAAATGTGTTGCAAGAACCAAAATAGGAATTTTGTTTTTTTGAAACAAAAACAATAAAAATCATTTTTTGTAAGGGTTCTAGGTTGTGTATAGTGGAGTAGTAGCCCTGTGTGTGTGTTGTCACCATACACACACGTATGCTGTCACTCACAGCTCTGAATTAAATCAGGCCTTGTCCTCCCCTTCTTCATGCAGCCAATTAGGAGCCATCTCCTCTTACTCACATCCACACTCCTCCTCCACTCTTGTCAAAGTTATTTGACACAACAGGGGAGAGGAGACTTCAAAAGACTCTGTTGTCTTGTTTTTTCCTCTCACTTCTCTCTTTCAGAAGCCCAGAGTGAAACTACAGAGGTGCAGGGATGACAACACAGAGAGCTCAGAGGGCCTGACACTTTGTGTTTGTGCAAAAAAGTGAACTGGAGGGATGGTTCATGCCGTTTGTTTGTTTGTATGTTTAGATTCTGTATGTTAATGCACAGTATGTGACAGACATGCACACACACACACACACACACACACACACACACACACACACACACACACACACACACACACACACACACACACACACACACACACACACACGCATTAGTAAATGCTGAATTCCTCCTTATATGCTGATTTACACTCATTGTTTCTCACATTTGTTACACCATGGACTGAAACTTGCTCTGTTAAGGCTGATTAAATACAATAGTTTTGTTGGAAGTACACAATTCCTCTCCCATGACCAATTTCACACAATTTTTTTTAAATTCATTACCACACTGTAAGTATCCAGAATGGCAGTTAGCGTGTGATTTTGCTTCCCAGAGAAGAATTCTCTCTCTCACTTCATATTTGAAGAGTCATTAAGAACACGATATCATGATTTCCTTTATTCATTTTTCAAGACAGTGTGGTTAAGCTAATTAAAGTTTTCATCACACAATAAGCGATCAGTTTGACTTGACGTCCATAATATTGGGTGTTGTGACAGTTAGTGATGCTAGGCTAGGTGGTGGTCAGTGCAGGAAAAGAGCTCTATAGCTGCCGTTTGAATCCAGACATGCTCTATTTGTATTTCCTTTTGTCTGTTATTTTCTGCTTCTTTCTTTTTACTCTACACAATTGTTCCTTTCAATGCTTTTCTCTGCCTCTCTCGTTCTCACTTCCTCGTTCTTCCTTTCTTCGCCAATCTGTCATTGTCTTACTATCCGCCCTCCTCAGGGATTTTGACTCACTGTTCTTAGCTGCAAGTTAATATTTAATCTGCTGTTAAATAACACATTGTTGATGAGTCACTGTCTGTCTTTTAAACACATTGAGTGTATCTGTTTTTTTTGTGTGGCTTAAACAGCAAATTTGGGAAATATTGTCTCTCATCCTGGAAAAAATGCCTTGGAAAAACATGTCAGCTGCCTTTTCAAGCCATCAGGACCCTCCAGGCATAGTTTCCCCGCCCTGGCTGGGTTCATCAACCATATAAAAAATACACTGGAACATTTGTACTGCTGCAATATTTGGTGCTTTGCTTCTTTTACTTCATGCACAATGGACACAGCGTTCCTCAGAAGAGTATGTTATGTTTGCAAAAAAGAAAAAGAAAGTTGGACATACAGATTTCCATTTTTACCTTGTGTACCAACTGGCTGCATATCTAGTCTATGAGCCCCACTTAGAGTTGATGCCTCGCTCTTGCATCGAATTTTGGGGATTACCGTTCATTCTTGTTAGCTACTGTAAGTTGGAAGATAATCCATTGGAATCTTTATTTGCCCTCAGTGTTCTTTTATCTGTGTGAGATTGCAGTTTGGCTGATATATATTACATCAAAATGTCATGGAGGACAGAGGCATTATAATTTATAAAGAGATCTAATATGCCAACTGGAGACAGACAGACTGACATAAATGCCTTCCAAAAGTGTAAGACTTTCAGCACAGTCTTTATTCAGTTCAGGACAGATTCTTTTCTCTGTTGCACAATCTTCACTCACACTGAAGTCATTTTTTAGGGATGCCTGTCAACCAGTCACACTGTGAAACTTCTTTGCTCCAATGGCAACCCAGTTCCCCCCAACCAGCATTGACGCAAGGTTGATGCATACTACTACTACTTCTACTACTACTACTACTAATAATAATAATAAAACACTGTGGAGTTTGCATGTTTTCCCTATGTTTGTGTTAACAGTCCAAATACAGTTTATGTGAACTGGAAATGATCTGCAAGTGTGACTGTGAGTGTAAATATGTGTGTCTGTATGTGTTAGCCTTGTGATGGATGACCTGTGAAGCATGTACCCTGTCTCAATCCCAATGCATGCTGGGATTGGCTCCAGCCCCCAGCTGGAGCTCTAAACAGGAAAAGTGGTTCAAAATACGGAAGAATGGATTTAACATTGCTTATATAGTAAGATATTTTATATCTTTTTTTCCTCAACAAACATAAGATAACACTTTCTACTCCCGGTTAACCTGCAGAACTCACTTTTTTATTGACCCATCTTTGGCCAGCTGCTGTCCCTGTCAGGTTTAGGCTTGCTGCTCCAATTTCATTTGAGGGCTCATCCAGGGCAGCCCTATAGCTCCTAATCCATCATTGCTGATGGTACTGGGTGTTATGCACGCACACACGCATGCACGCACACACACACACACACACACACACACACACACACACACACACACACACACACACACACACACACACACACACACACACACACACACACACACACACACACACACACACACATTTTGAGTTTTACTTTTCAGCAATTCTGTTTTTTCACTGAAAACTGAATTATTTAGCTTTCTGAAGTAGGTCTACATTACATACTGCAAAAATCGCATACAGAAGTATTGTAGTGTGTGCACCTGTATGTGAGTGTGTGTTCAGTAAGAATTCAAACCCATCTTCTCCTCTTACTCATCACCCAGAATACAAATTCCAAAGCGCAGCTCTCAGAAAATTATTTCCCTCTCTTGCAGTTATCTCAGCCCATCCTCACCTATAAAACAACCATATTGTTCGATTATGCAAGAAGCTCATAATGACCAAAATTAAGTTTCTAGTTAGGCTGCGACCTTTCATGGCTGTAGTAATTATCGCGACAGCAAACAAGGAAGTGACGTGACAAAGCCAAACCATGTTCCACGTAAGGAGGGAGATTGGGCTGGTGGATGGGTCACCGTCAGACACCGCATACCAAGAGCCTGGGTCTGTCCGAGGTTCTCCCTAAAAGGAAGTTTTTCCTCGCCACTGTCGCAGTAAATGCTTGCTCTTGCGGGATTTACTGGAATTGTTGGGTCTTTGTAAAGTATAGAGTGTGGTCTAGACCTACTCTATCTGTAAAGTGTCTTGAGGTAACTCTTGTTATGATTTGATACTATAAATAAACTTGAATTGAATTGACCGGGGTTTCGTGTCCCATGTAAAACCAAAAGTCAACTGTCATTTTGAAATTAACCGAGTTTTACCTATAAGTTTTATGGACCTTAGTCAGTGACACAATCCCTGATATTTTACTAACCATTTTTTACTAACTATTTGTGTAGCCTAAACTTTAATTGTTCTGTGTCACAACATGTACTATGTGTTTAAAACACATGGTTGTGGGTGGTGATGGCGCAGTGGTTAGAACACATGCCTTTGGGCATGCGCAGTGTTTAGAACACATGCCTTTGGTGTGGGAGACCTGGGTTCGATTCCCACCATAATCCATCAACCAATGTGTCCCTGAGCAAGACACTTAACCCCTTAGTTGCTCCAGAGGCGTGCAACCTCTGATATATGTAGCAATTGCAAATCGCTTTGGATAAAAGGGTCAGCTAAATGACATGTAATAATAATATTAATAAAACTGCCTGTTAAATAGAATGGTCTTGATTAAACCACAATTGTGCGGCAGTAAATAAAATGTTGTTTGTGTGGTTTTGGAGTCTTTGGAAATCGACCTAAATGTCGTTTAGGTATAGAGGATCTGTTGCATGGTTATCCTTCAAACTGCATCTCCCCTTCTCCTCCCTTCCCTCTCCAGCTCTCTCTTTCTCTCCCGTCACAAACTCTGAACATTATGTAAAATAAGTGAGATGACATATGATATTTTAAGAAGGTTTATGTCTGTTGTTAATTATGAACCACTTGACCATGTGGTGATTCCCATAACAGTTGTGCTTAGCAAATGTCTTTTGAGCATATTATCAAGCTGTTTTCAGATGAGACAGACTTACGCTTTCACAAAACAGTTTTTAACATGCATTCCTCCTCCTCCACACACCTTCAGAAAGTGTAATGAACGCTTGTCTTTGCCAAATGCACCAGATGTTAGCCCCCTGTACCTCCTAACAATATTCCACAGTTCTGTTATTGCCAGGGAGGGAAAACAGTGTTATATTACACTCTTACCATGTCTAAAATGTAAAATACACGTCTAAAGTGTAAATACACTTCTTAAACAGAATAAGCTACATTTTTAACTCATTCATTTACCTTAAAAGTATGATAAACAGCTGATGCAGCTAGCTCTGGTATGCAGTGCATGCTCTTAGATGGCCTGCATGCTCATGAATGAAAAACAAATTAAATATAATTATCTCAAATTGTAGTTTACTTTTGAACTATCTAAGTTATTGATCAGGCAAACCTGTGTCCAGTTCAGATATTGTTTTTTTATATTGCATTTTGTGCACATATTACCAATCAGTATTACATCACCAATAGCAAGTAGTGTTTTTTTGTATTAAATTGTATTCTGTATTCACTCCCCGTCATTTAAAATTATTTACTATTTCTCCAATTGTCTAACCTCTGAGATCATGATAGCTGACTCCTGTTATGCACAAGTATTAATTAAAGCAGGTGATTAAAATGACAGAAGAATTGTATGAAGCAACTGAATAACTACATAAAATCCATCGGTCTCTTTATACATATTAATCCATCCATTGACAGATTTCTCTATCCATCTTGGTGATGCCAGGCCTTCTCTCCACACTGTTGTTGAGATCCACCTTTATTGTGAGCAGGCACTTTAAATTCAATTCTGATAGCAGCTGAAAAAGGCCTGCGTGAAATGAAGTGCAAAACATTAATGAAGTACTGTGTATCAATTAGTAAAATGGATCCAGTGGTTCTGTGTGGTTCTGTGTGATATCTGATATTGATATCTGTGGACTGGTTGTTCTGACAGGCTCACATGGAGTCCTATTTAAGTAAGGAAATAACTGCTGCCTTGCATACTTTTTCATTTTGTCGCTCACTGTCTGTGGTGTCACCATTTAGTCTGCTCTTAATGCTTTATCCCTTTTATCTTTTCTTAGTCTCCCTCTACATGATTTACACATTGCAGTTGTTACTGTAGGACATTTCCATTTGTACCTTTTTTCCTCTGTCTGCGTATAAGTCTCTACCTCTGTCTGCCTCAGCAATTCTGTGTCTGTGACTCTGTCTGTTTGTCTTTCTCTGTTAGTTTCAGTTTTCCAATTTCCAAATATAATATATATAAATAATATCTTGCCTTTCCACATCTTTATCTGCACTCTACTTGTAAGGATCTGCCAACCTTCTCCCGTCCATACACACACCCACATCCCCGTCACTTACCTCCAGCTCTTACTCTGACCTTTTATTCAAGCGTTTCTTCTCGCTTTCTTCATTATCGACATCCTTTCTTAGTACCTCCTTCCTTCCTACCACTTCACCTGGACTGACCGCTATGCATTGTTGGCTGCTCTGCTGCAGTTTCCTTGGAGACGCACACACACACACACACACACACACACACACACACACGCACACACACACACACACACACACACACACACACACATACATACACACACAAATTCTTTCCTTTGCTCATATGCACTGCCACTGTGTGTCAAGTCAAGTGTGCCTCTTTGTATCTGGTTCTGTGGATGTGAGAGTGTTTGCATATGAATGTGCATGTGTGTGTGCGCCAGGGGTGTCAGACTGGGGGGGGGTATAGAAAATCATGTGAGGAGGGCCATCAAAAATACTATTATTAGATATACTAGATTATACTAATATAATACTGAATAGCTGTGGATGCAGGGTGGGGCCCAAAGAAAATGCCTATGTAAATGGTCCAGAATTTGGTGCTACGCCCCTGGTGTGCGCCATCAAAGTGAGGTGGAGCATTATGGTTGAATAGAATAAGGTCAGGTTGACAGTCAGGCAGGCAGATGATGTAGGGGAACATGACCTCCACACCACTCCACCTTGTCTCCACTACTTCTCTGTATCCTTCCAAATACAGTGTTTTTTTTCCTCTGCTCACATTCCTCCCTGTCATTTGAGTGTTGTGTTTTCTGCCTTGTGACTTTCTGTTATCTCTCCTGTCCTCTCCATCAGAGTATAATCACAAAAACTCGAGAGTTGAGAGCTCATCATGCCTATCCTGCTCCAAAACGCTACATTGACTAGAATAATCATATGTTACACCTAAGGTGGTTTGTGTGGAATATGCTGTGCAACCACAGAAATAAACAACACACACACACACACACACACACACACACACACACACACACACACACACACACACACACACACACACACACACACACACACACACACACACACACACACACACACACACACAATCAAAGACGCAAAACCATTGCTGCAATTTCTAAGCCCCACCAGCTGTTACTGTCCTCTGTGTCTCTCTCTCTCTCTCTCTCTCTCTCTCTCTCTCCCTCTCTCTCTCTCTCTCTCTCTCTCTCTCTCTCTTTCTGTTCTCATTGTATTTTGCAGTTTTAACAGATTAGCAGATGCTTGGGTTGCTATGAGACACCCAGAGGTTGGTGGGAATAATGGTGTAGTCAGTGTGAAATGCAAATCTCAATCATCAGCCACACTTTGATTCTAAATGAAGGCGTGACTTGTTAATCTCTTGTGCTTCCGTTTCTTCTCTTGTTCCCCTCCTGTCCTGTAAGATACATTTCTTTCTTGATGATATTAAACACAATGGAGAGTGTATGGAGTGTAACAACAGGACAGTAGGCATAGAGCGGGTAGGTACCCTGTCACTGTCAGGAGATGAGTTTAAACAGTAGATAGCAGGGGTTCACAGCTTGCCCACCAGGGTGCCCCATTAAGCTCAGTCTCACCCTTTTAAAATATTTGAGTGAGGATGGGGGCTTGTAGTAGAAGGGGAGATAGTATGTGTGTCTGTAAGACATTTAGGTTCCATTTTTGGTTCAACATTAGGAAAAAAAATCATTTTATTTGCTGAAGGTTTTGTCCAGCTAAGATCCCCTTATCACACAATTTAAGCAGATCAGAATAAAAGTCTTGCATCCTTGAGTTTTTCAAAACACCCAAACTTTGCACTTAATTAGCTCAAGTAATCTGCCACCCCTGGGCACAAAGCTACTGTTGATTTTAGCAGCACTAAATTCCACTCAGAGAGGCATGTGTGTGTTATATGTGTGTGTGCAGGTGTGGATTTGTATGTGTGTATGACTTTGTCTGAACACAACTCTAATCAAGATATCAATATGTGCTGTTGTAACTCTAACTGCTTACTGATGTATGGTTCAGTTTCAAAATAGAGGTAATCGAGAATCTTGCTTCCTTTACTTAAGGCTGAATTACATCAACGACTCCCATAGCCAGCAATATTATTTTACCCGTCAAATTATTTTACGAAAACATACCTAAATATATACATTTAATCTAAACCAAATGCTACAATTTGGTCAACCTGAGTCAGTTTTGGCCATATGTTCAGATAGCATAACGCTGTCCTCACCACATCATTAACACTGAGAATTGAATGGAGTTACAAGCTTTAGCTATGATCTTTCAACAATACTGTAGGTCTGTGAAGAGTATGCACAATAATGATAAATGCGATTAGACCCAATCGTGACATCATCAAATTCCCATTGTGATGTCATCATATTTAAAGGGGATATGTAGGATATCTGGACTTGCTCTATATTGAGAATGTAGCTGCAACCCTTGCAGACTATGATTATGGGCTAGGCGCTCCTTGGACTTTTATTATTAAAGGTTCTCTAAGCGATGTTGGGTGACGATACTTCTTATTGATGTTAAAAGTATTTTCAAACAAAACGGAGACTAGCTTGCTCCTCCCTCCTCCTCATCCCGTCCCCTCCCCCCTCCCCTCCGTGCTTCAGCGCAACATAGAGCAACAACTTGACTACGTAGTGTTTGTGTTACATGTTTTGTTTGTCTTTTTGTTTCGGAAAATGTCCTCAAAAAAAAAAGTAGGAGGATCACCAAAGTTATTATATTTGACCCTGAGATAGTGTGTGTAGCTTATTTCATGGCAATCCATCTGTTAAGACAATCCGTGTGGCTATGCAAGACTAACTCATGCTCCAGCTACAGGAAAGAGCAGCACGATTTATTTAGCAGGACTATAAATGTCTAAATTGCATGACATTCCATCCAATAGTATAGATATGTATATGTTTTAATGATATATAGATAGTAGAGATATTTTAGTTTTCTGGATAAAAATGGTGGACCGATCAACAGACTGATCGACAGACAGACTTTGCATCCCTAGAGCCATGCCGCTAGCACTATTTTCAGATATACACGCGGACAGTCAAATAATTAAAGAAATATAATGTCAGATGGACTGATGTCTGAAATACTGGTTAGTTGCATCCCTAGACTACACACATGAAGCTCATGGCCATGTATATGTTCTGTCACTGCTGCTTGAAACACTGTCATCGGAAACAGATGTGGGTAACAGCGTGAGTAATATTGCATATGTTAACATCGCTCTAACCACTGCAACTGGTGGTTAACATTGTAGCTGTCCTTGAATAACCATTAGTCTTAGAAATGTATCACCTCTCAATTGACACTATAGGACTCACTTGATCAGGTGAAGATTAGCAGATACAAAGACAGTATTTGGTTGGATATCAACACAACCTGTAAGTTATGCTCATAAAAACCAATAAGGCTGTCTATGTTTTCTTCTCTCCTCTGCTGTTCCGTGGCCTGTCAATTTCAACACACTATAGGCCTATATTGGATACGACAGGCTTTGTGAATGGAGCGCTCACAAAGGCAATGCCAGTCACACATTTCTCTTTATTTTCTCCTCTTCTCTGTCCTTCCCTCCCTTCTCCCTCTCGCTCCTTGCTCTCCTCTCGTCTCCCCCTCCGTCCGTCTCTGCCAAAGATCTGAGCAGTTTTCATCTTTGTCGGAACTCTCCCTCTCTCTCTTCTCTTTTTCTTTTCATCCTGGGAAAGCTGAAGTGCGGCAAGCACACTCCTATGGAGGACGAGTCATGTTTGACCATGCTCTACAAACCCCTGATCACTTCACATCACTCCAGTCCTCACAGCAGACGTAACCCTTATACTCCCCCACCCGTGACTTGCTGTCTTCATTTCCGTCTCTTTCCGCCTACATTTCACAAACTACTGTCATTTTATTCACACATTAAATTCACCTGTTTATGTGGCCATGGCCTCATGTGGCCTTCAGACCTGAGTGCTACAGTGCACATTTGTTCCCTAACAGAAAGAGGTTTGATATACAACCCCAAATCAGAAAAGGTTGGGACAGTATGAAAAACACAAATAAAAAAAGAAAGTAGTGATTTCTAAATGTACTTTGACTTGTATTTCATTGCAGACAATGTGAACACAAAATGTTTCATGTTTTGTCTGGTCAACTTAATTTCATTTGTAAATATACATCCTTTCCTGTCATTCAGACCTGCAACACATTCCAAAAAAGGTTGGGACAAGAGCAATGTAGGGCTAGTAATCAGGTAAATTGGTTAAATAATGATGTGATTTGAAACAGGTGATGTCAACAGGTGATTGTAATTATGATTTGGTACAAAAGCAGCATCCAAGAAAGGTCTAGTTCTTTAGGAGCAAAGATGGGCCGAGGATCACCAGTTTGCCAACAAATAAGTGAGAAAATTATTGAAATGTTTAAAAACAATGTTCTTCAAAGAAAGATAGGAAGACATTTGCTTATTTCACCTTCAACAGTGCATAACATAATTAAAAGATTCAAGGAATGAGGAGGAATTTCAGTGCGTAAAGGACAAGGACGCAAGCCTAAGCTGAACAACCATGATCTCCGATCCCTCAGGCAGCACTGCATCAAGAATCGTCATTCATCTATAAGCAATATCACCACATGGGCTCAGGAGTACTTTGGCAAACCTTTGTCAAGTACCACAATACGTAGTTACAGCCACAAATGCCAGTTAAAACTGTACTGTGCCAAAAGGAAGCCCTATGTTAACAGTGTCCAGAAGCGCCATCGACTTCTCTGGGCTCAGATGCATCTGGGATGGACCATCACACAGTGGAAACATGTACTGTGGTCAGATGAATAAGGATCATCCAGACTGTTACCAGCAACAAGTCCAAAATCCAGGGTCTGTCATGGTATGGGGTTGTGTCAGTGACCTTGGCAAAGGTAACTTGCACTTCTGTGATGGCACCATTAATGCTGAAAAGTACATAGAGATTGTGGCGCACAATATGCTGCCTTCAAGAAGACATCTTTTCCAGGGACGTCCATGCATATTTCAACAAGATAATGCAAAACCACATTCTGCACACATTACAAAGTCCTGGCTGCGGAGGAAGAGGATGCAGGTACTTGACTGGCCTGCCTGCAGTCCCGACCTGTCTCCAATAGAGAATGTGTGGTGCATTTTGAAGCGCAAAATGCGACAACGAAGACCCCGTACTGTTGCCCACCTTAAGACTTGTTTGCAGCAAGAATGGGACAAAATTACACCTGAAACACTTCATCACTTGGTGTCTTCAGTCCATAAAGGTCTTTTAAGTGTTGTGAAAAGGAATGGCAACATTACAAAGTGGTAAATGCTTTACTGTTCCAACTTTTTTTGAAATGTGTTGCAAGAACCAAAATAGGAATTTTGTTTTTTTGAAACAAAAACAATAAAAATCACAAGGAACACATTAAATGATGTGCTGTTGTATTGTCTGCAATGAAATACAAGTCAAAGTACATTTAGAAATTGCTACTTTCTTTTTTTATTTGTGTTTTCCATACTGTCCCACCTTTTTCTGATTTGGAGTTATAATAAGTAGTGGATTTCCTGACGTAATTGAAATTTTACCTATCTCTTTGATGCTTTAGCTTGATTTAATTACATTTCTGGACTTGTTTTTCGACCTTTTTGGTATTTCAAGATCTAAGACCAAAATACCAAGGGAGTGCAATAAAACATAAAACATTATTGGACCTTACGATAGGATCAATGTGAGGCGCGAACAGGTGTAATTCTTAGGGTTGCTAAAAAAGTTGGAGAAACTAAACAAAATCTTACATGGACAAAGTGGTGATCTTTTGAATTTTCCTCTTTTCTCCCTTTCTTTGGATTGCATGCTCTGTGCCTGCCAATAGTCTATATTGAACAATATTTCAAAGAGAAGATTCACTGTCCTTGGATATAAAGCCTGCAGTGCTGCCAGGAAACTGCTGCTCTCACCCTCCCTCTCTCTTTCTTTTCCATTACAGTTTTTTTGTTTCTGCACCTCCCTGCCCTTCCAATCTACCCTCTGCTCTCCAATGATCCCCCTTTATTAGCTTTGGCTGTCATCTGATACTTTTGTTGATCGCACAATCTCTTTCTCCACTTACAGTGATTGTGGTGTAAAACACACAGTCACTCACTGACAAACACAGGTACACACGTACGCTAGGTATCACGGCATGTATCACACACCCTCAAACACACCCTGACATGCCAATTTCATGATCCCTGAAAGACTTCCATTGGTGCGGATAGTTGTTGGCTTTGGCTGTATGCAGTCAGTACTGTCGGCTAACAGATACACTCTGTCTCATCTGTGGTCATCCACATAGGAAACCATGACCAATTTGAACATGAAGCAAATACAGACCAACACAGATATACACTAACATAAAGCAGAACAAGCGCAGAGACATTCTCACAAATGCATTAGTAGATGAATCATGCAATGAACACTGACAGACAAAATACAAGCCAACATTTGAGGAGAGAATGAACACATACTAAATTACTAGACATATGGAGGTTCATTATTTGATATACTAAATAAGTTTCTCTTGGAAAGAAGATTCTCCCTCATATATGTGTTCTATCACTGTTTCTCTGTCACTGTGTCTCTTCTGTTTGCACTTTGCATTAAGCTCCCCTCAGGGAAGTGATGATTGGTGCTTGTGTGTGTAATTGATTAATATGCTATTGTTGGCTTATTGTTTCTTCCTCCACTATGGTCATTTAATCAATACCTCTCAGTGTGTCGTGTGATCAGGTGATATCTGTGTTTTTCATGGTCCTGACCAGGCTGCTTCCTCCCTCTGTCTAGTATCACTCTTTGACAGACTAAAGAGCCCCTGTTTTCCATTCCTTAAAGCACCACTTCAGAACTTTTGATATCATTGCGATATGGTGCCCCTACAATTTCAGAATGTAATTCATTTATACTTGTCAACAAACATAAACTGAGGGTGTGCCGCCTATCCATTTCTGCAGCCATTCAATAAGAGATCCAGAGCCTGGAGTCACCACAATCCTGTAAACTGCACATGTACACACATATATACTGTATCCATTCACGTCACAGTTCATGGGACTGTGGTGACTTAAGAGCTAATGTAGCCAGCTATCAGCTATACGTTACTTTTTGTGTTGTAAAAACTTGTAGTTTGTAACTTTGACGTGGACATTTTACACATCCTGCAAAAACATAAATTTAAATAATCAAATGAATTTGCTATATTGCCAAGCCCTGCAGGTACATACCACTCTCATGTCTGTACGGTAAATATTAAACAGTCTGCATCCGGTTTGGTTAACTTAGCACAATGATTGAAAACGGGGAAACAGTTAACCTGGCTCTGTCTACAGGTAACCAAATGTGCCTACAAGCACCTCTAAAGCTCACTATTTAACACATAATATCTGATTTGTTTTATCTGTACAAAAACCAAACAGGACAAATGTGGTCTTATAAAGAGTTAATGTATGTGCCGTACTGTTTCTTCAAATCTGCATTGATCGTCTGTCAACCTCCCAGCGATGACGAGACACCATTCCCTTTTTATATGGACTGATGTCTAACTATTCCTTTGAAACAAAGAATAATACAATTGTACAGTGAACATGCAGTTTGTTTGATCAAACTCACCAAGTTGTAAATGCTTTTTCAGATCTTTTTTCCACCTTTCCAAGACAAATTAAACAATGAATACATTCAATATTGAGCATTTTTCAGGACAACATATGATATATTAGTTATTTCACTCCAAATGGTATCTATGGTAGCTAAGACAATTCTAATCAGCGTAAGTCATAGCATTTTGGACTCACACACTGTTCTTGTGTTTGAATTTACTGTTAAGTGACTGGACTTCAGTATTAGAATGTGAATGTTAATGGATATCAGTAATATCAGTATTTCTTCCAGGTTCTTTTTTAACCTTTAACTCTGCCTAAAGGAAATGGACAAAAGGGAAATGTTATTCAGATGTAGATGGCTCCAAAAACAGAATCAAATTAGAAGACACAAGGCAGTGGGAAAAAGGCAGCTTTCATCCAGGCACAGTCTGGGTTTGGAAACCTGCCACTGAATTCAGCACCAATAAAATTCAGGACACAACACTGGCTAAAAGGTGGTTGTTTCTATTTAGCGGTGTAGGGAAACATTTGGGTGACTTTATAAAAAATACACTGGAAAACACAGTGACTCATTGAAGCAGATATAGAAAAATTAAACTCCTACAGTTAAAACATATATATCTATTCTTTCATAGTGTAAGTGTAAGGGAAACTGCAAATTACAATTGATGAAAGTACTAAAGAGGTTACTAAAGGTTAGTCCTTTCATTCATAGCGGCCATTTAACAGTTAGGTCAAAAGTTAAATCAATGTCCCAAACGCTTTTTGATATCTGGAGCTCCAATCGAGCCAAAATGAAAAGGATGGGGTCATGACATCAACGGTTTGATCTCTCTCCATCCTGTCTGCGGAGAAGCATCCTGATAAAAATGATAAGGCAATGTGAGTCACCCGGGCTCTTGGTTATAAGGCTGTATTGTGTGTGTGTGTGTGTGTGTGTGTGTGTGACTAGTTTTTCTTTGGGTCAGATGAACACTTCCCTCTATTGCAGTTAATCAATAAAGTCGGTGACTTTTCCCTCAGGTACCCACTCTCCACTAGTCTTATCTCCTTCTCTCGCTTTCCTTTTTCTTTCCTTTCTCCTTGTGATGGCAGGGGAAGGGCCAAAGCATCTAAATGGTCTCTTGTGAATGAAGTGAATTGAGACAGAGCTCATCGGCATGCATGAGCAGCTCCCATAAAGTAACTACGCATATCAATCACGCTCTGCGTGTCTTCGTGTTCAACAGGATTCATGACCTTCTGTGGGATTCCTCCAGCAAGATACACTATAATGTACATAAAAAAAACACACAATCATTGACACATGCATGTATGTACGCTCACATATTAGCAGCACACACACACACACACACACACATACACACACACACACACACACACACACACACACACACACACACACACACACACACACACACACACTCTTTCAACCACAACCACACACATGCTGCTCAGCACTCCGTCAAGCAGTCAGTGCGGTGTGCGGTCTCCTGTCTCATCATTAGTTTTAGTGAGAGATGTCCTGTCCCCTCAACAAAAACAAACATGGCAGGCGGTGACGAATCAATTAATCAGACGAGGCATTTGCCGATAGTTATGTTTCACTTACAACTAATGTGCATTGAATGTCTCAGAAAGTTTCCAATAATGCACGGACAACACTTTCAATCAGCATCCCCCGGAACAGTTTTGATCGATGAATCATCAGAGTCAGATAGATTGCTGTCAAAACAGCAGCTTTCTATGACTGATGATCATCTTTTACACTAACTGAATTGATGCCCCTCTGAACACAACACTGTGTCAGTGTTTGTGTTAATAACTACTTCCCATGTTTTTCCTCTGCTACAGCCTTTGGCCTGATTTGGACAGTTGATTCCTGTACTATTTTGTTGCTTTTTTGGGATCTTGTGTTTTTGCTGTTGATATACTACTTACAATAAATGGATTAGTTGTTGCAGTATCATTTAAAATGATGGTAATGTTTCATGACTTTAGTGTATTTGAATGTGGTTGACACCAGACCCTTCTCAGTTGAGAGTGGGTCTGGGGAAGGTTCATTCACAATGCATCTCCAAAGGGGCGTCACCATCGGACACCACTCAAATGCCTCTGGGCGCAATTGTATAGTCCTTCAACCAATCAGACCAACGATCCCGGTGACATAGCAGCGACAGTGGCATCAACGGGTTGCTTCGGTGGCCGTCATGTTGAATGTAAACAACGTGCATCGATTTGGAAAAATTGGAAATGGGCTTGAATGGGCTCTTGGCCAGACTGACTTGCAGCGCAAATCTCAAATTTTGTCAGGTTTGTCAGTTTGTCAGGGTTTTCCCAGGCTACGGATGTGCATTGCTTACACGTGTACATGTTCAATTTTCAATTCAATTTTATTTATAGTATCAAATCATAACAAGAGTCTCAGGACACTTTACAGATAGAGTAGTTCTAGACCATACTCTATAATTTACAAAGACCCACCAATTCCAGTAATTCCCCCAAGAGCAAGCATTTACTGCGACAGTGGCGAGGAAAAACTTCCTTTTAGGGAGAACCTCGGACAGACCCAGGCTCTTGGTAGGCGGTGTCTGACGGTGTCAGTTGGGAGTGTGATGAACAATGGCAAGGCTTACATGTGTAAGCATGATTATGATTATTAACGATCACAAACATGTGGGAATGCAACCCCTCTATTTAACCGGAACATTTTTCTCCATGCTGCTTCCGCACATATTTGCAAAAGTTACAGTGATTTAATGTCAGTTAGTTGTCTCAGTATACTGTCCAGTTTGTTTCCGATGATTTGTTGGAATACCATCTATATATCTGTGCTGGGTGTGAGACTAGAGGAGAGCGTGAGTCTGTGTAGTGTAACAGGTCGAGCCCACTTGTTTGCACCGTTGTTTTTCTTTTGACTGCCCTGTTGAGGATCCTCTCTGCCCTCTGGCCTAGGTGTCAGTCTCTCTTCTTTGGCTGACTACATTTACCTACTTCTTTCATTGTCCTGTGATTATTACCATCTCCTTCTATTATAAATTAATTTAGATATTTATTTAATTCAACTTAAGTACCCCTTCCCATTGATCTATTTTTAATTGCTTTATCAAATCCCTGGTTAATTTGTCTCTCTGTCCCTACTTCCCGTTCTTAAACTCATTCTTTCTGACTCTCTCCTTACCACTACTGTTTGTTTATCTTTTAACTAAGCTTTCTTATTCCCTCTTTGTTTTTTGTATTCTCTCTTTTCTGTCACTTTCTTCCCTCTTTCTGTACTTTTCTGCTGTTTTTCTGTCTCCCTCCCCCTAGTCTCTCTCCTGCATTTCGTCCTCATTTCTCATTTACATTTCCTTCCTCGTCCTCCTCTCTTTCATGTGTTTCTTTCCTTATCCACCTCTATCTTGTCTTTTGTTCCTCATACTCCTCTCTCTCTTGCCTTTCTTTCTACCTCCTCCTCCTCTTTCTTTTGCCTTTTCTGTCGATCAGACAGTTGAAGCAGCCAAGCTGCCGGAGGCGAGAGCAGACAGAGGAGCCGCTCTGTCCGACCTCCCTCCCTCTCCGGAGAGGCAAACTAATGCCGACACGCCAATAAGCTGTGAGGAGACAATTAATCACCATTTATATCAGCTCTCCCTGTTTTTGAGTTAGCGCAACACACCTCTGGAACCATGCTCTGTTACCCCATATAGTGTTTTAATAGTTTTATCCTTTCGTGGGTTACATTGATTGGTAGAGTTTTGCTCCAGCAAATCTGCTGTCTAAACGTTACAGTTACTTTTAACTCAAAGATTGTTGGTCAAAAGGGAGTTTAACTGACACAATCTGGGAGAAGTGAATACACATAAGATGTGATCTTCCATTCCACAGCAACTGCTATTAACGTGCCCTTCAGCAAGGCACTTGACCCCCAACTGCTCCACTGGATCTGCTCAGTGCCCATCAGATGAAGACAGTAATTATACAAGGCAGTTCCTGTGTGTGGATATGTGTAACTATGAATCTGAAGCTGAGTGTTTGCTGAAAAGGCAGACAACCAGACAACCAGTTTTGGTTAATTAAATGTGAGTTATTTTCTTGAATGCCTAAACTAAACCAGTTGAAATATCCCATCTTCTATTTCTTAGTGCACTTGAACTTTTTTCCGCATGATGTTTTCTTCTCCTTACATAAAGTCAGACACCATGCGCTGCAGAGACAAAGAGACACTGAGGTTGAGACGAAGGATAGAGAAGGGCAACAGAGCAAGAAGCAGAGAACTTAAGAAACAGCCTGTTTAAATGCAGAGAGCTGCTGCAAAAGTACTGTGGCGTACTTTGTGTGCGTAACTACATGTGTGCACAAATGTTTTGCGAGTATGTGCGTATTTGCACGCATGCTTATATTTTGCTACTTTGAAGAACAAATGGCTGTGGTATGCTAAAGAGGTCTTTGAAAGAATAATGAAAAGCCTGAAGGAGTGAATGATCGACTGCTCTGTTGATGAGCTCCTCAAACACAGCAGTGCGCAGCATTAAGTCTCATATTCAAACTGGCATTTACACACATATTTCTACAGTGCTCACACTGAAACTGACACGCACACACTACAATACACACAAACAGAGTAAGGCGTATATGCAGTAGGCATGTGGGAAATAATATGCCCTTGCTTTCTCTTTTCTTCTCCAAAACATCCACTTTCAGAAAATTTAAACAAAAGAAATGATAGCTGAGGATAAATATTAAGCTGACTGTTTGCCAGTTACAGCAAGGTGCAGATATGCAGTGGTATTTTCTTATCATCTTCAAAATGCCCCCTTTTATACCAGTGGCTATTTTTTATATTATACTCGGACTTTGGAAGACATTATTGTAAGTGTGTTTTTTAAATATGGTTGTTAGGAGCAAAGCAAAAATGGAAAAGCACATGTTTGCAACCATGACTAAATCTGACCTACAATATTTTTCATGTCTCTTTTTTCTTTACTGTTTCTTGAAAGAGAAAAAAAAAATCCTTATCTAGTAAAGGGGCAATGTCGCTAAAATGTACAAATGTAAGTGGACAGGCACACTCGCTATGTACCAATACCTTAAGCTATTAACAGCTCCAGTGTGTTCCGTATAAGAGAACATGCAGCGACAGATTCAGAGAGCTTCTTTTATTTTTAACTTGATTTCTGGCTCAAGATCGCGCTTTGAGCTGTAACGTCTGATCGAGTTGAGGTTTAAGGTGAACAGGCCGCCCACTTCCTTCCTGTCTGTTCAATAATAACAGTCGTAGAACACAGTGAATATTTGTTTCCCCTGTGAATCGATGCTAATCACATCATTGTGCTTCCCCCGTCCCCCATGCCTCTCTCTGGGGTTTCACACTGCTCTCTGGCCTTTTCCTCCTCACCCGCTGTTTCTCTCGCTCTGTGCCTGTCTCTCCCCTCCTCGCTCCTGTCTGCCTTAATCATATGGGAGGTGAAGCCGTCTGAGGCTACTTGCATGCTAACCAGCCCTCCTCATGGGTCAGCGCTGTGCAGACTCCGATATTGTAGTTGTCACCAGTGCAGAGATCTCCCATCATGCATCCATCATCCATTATTCCTGGAGTTGCCAACACAGCCTGTTGTTTCTTCAGTGTTATAAAGCAGACCTTAGTATGGAGCTATACGCAATATGGCAGAGGTGGGGGACTCGAGGACAATTTGAGGACTTGAGACTTGCTTGACTTACATTGAAAATGACTCGACTTGACTTTGACTTGGTATTCAAGACCTGAGACTTGACTTTGACTTGAGACAGATGACTTGAAAGGACTTGGACAACGGCTGCCCTGCGATGCACCTTCACTGGATATATACAGTATCTCTGTAATTAAGTTTTTTCTGCAACAGTTTCGTTGCAATATTGAAAATATAACACGACTTTTCATGACAACTGTCTTTTTAAACTGGTTTAAATGTGAAAACTGTGGCAATGATTCAGAGCTTCAGCGATTACAGTTTTTGCAGAGTGCTTACACACTGAAATCAAACGTATTACACAGTTATCAAAACCTTACACTCGAGGAGCAAAACATGCATGTATAAGATGTATAAGCACTATAAGCACAATGTCAGCCTCGCACTTTTTGCAAAATACTACACACAGTGATTTGCAAAACACTAAACACACTTGTATACATTAGACACAGAAGTATATCATGATGTCACTTCCTTGCAATTCCAAAGCGCTGACTTTCAAGGTTTGGACACACATGGCCGATATTCGGCCGTCGGACAGTCTGGCGAGGTCAGTGCCTCGAGTCTGTTCGGTGTGTTCCGTGCAATCGTCCATTGAAGGGGCCGTTGGCCTTCATTCTGGCCGATTTTACATGTATAATCCGCTGAGCGGGCACTACCGGCAGTCGGACTCAAATGACCCATCTGATTGGTAGAGTGCTAAGCCGGAAACAAGGAGCGGACTGAGCGTGACTAGAGCCTCTCAAAATCTGATTAAAATCTCTAAAACTGACCTTTGTCGATCTGAAATGAAGACAGATTCAGCAACTGCATGGCCTAGTTCTCACTTAAAATGTTTTCAGAAACACGTTTTGGTGAACTATTTTAGTAAAATATGAGATTGTATTCTGAACAAGCCACCATGACAGTCTGTCTTTGAATTTCTGGAGAAACCAGACCCACGTGACGCGTTCATCCAATCAGCTTCTGGTTTTCATTTCTTGGCGACAATACAGATTAGCGCCGCCTGCTGTTATGAAGACGTATTACGTCTCATCACTTTGGTATGTTCCGAGGTATTTTTTGACCAATTCGGGGAGACTGATCAGAGACTGATTTGCCGAGGGTCGGCCATCTGGTCCGTGTGTCCGAACCTTCAAATTACCACACCTATGAGCCAATCTGTGAAACACAGCCATCAGGTGCGCAAACACATGATTTCTTACAGTTTTTCTCAATTGTTTACACACATTTTCTGAAAGCATGTCTCATGCTCTCAGAACTCTACACACAAATCCAAAAACACACACACAACAGGCAAAACACCTCAATTCTCCTGCAAAATGAAACTTTACATTCAAAACAATGTTATTTCTTCTCAAAATGGTATTTTGTTTTCAAATGACACACACAGACCGTCATATGAATAGACATTTATAAGGACCAGTTGAGGTGTTTGGCCAGGTGGCACATATGTTGGCCAATTAGCACATGTAGTGTCATTTTGAATGGCAGTGTTTTGAAATGGCAAACATGTGACTTTATGTCAGATTGTTGTGTTTTATGCAGAGATACCATGTTCAGTGCATTTAAAAAGTGCCATTTTAAATTGCAAAATGTGTGTAAAGCAGAAAATGTGTTTAGACTTTTGGAGACTTGAGAAGAGGTTTTGCTCTCTGTGTGTCAGTATAAATAATTTTGCTATGCATGTCATTTTAGTGTGTTAGCAATTGCAAAAAACTGTAAGCACTATAAAAATGCAGCAGGTAAGTCTAGTATTTTCTGTACTGTATTTTCAGTTTTTTACAGATCTTTTTTGTTTGTTTGTTATTTATTTTTTACTGTAATTGTAACATGTACTCAATACAGTATTTTATGTTTGTTGTTTGCTGAGCTAACAGTGTTATGCACACTACTGTAGTAGTATGAAAACTTGGACATGTTTTGTTGAGATTCTCCATGTTGACTGATTTGGGTATATGGAGAGACATAAATTATATTTTTCCTCAGTCTGCAGCATTGGTCTTGTGTAGTGTTTGGTAAACTTATTGTATATTTGTACTTTCTCTGTGTACTTCATTTACAGTACTCTAATCACTGAGAAGTAGAATTGCTAAAAGTGTTTTAGGTTAAAACAGCAGTGTGTAACTGGTTCAACCAGAATGAAGTCATATGCAACATGTATGTTTCATATGGTAACAAAATATGTTTTTTTTATAAATTAGTGTATAGTTTTTGCAAGAGTGTTTAATTTTGCAAAAGGTCTGAGGTGTTCTGCTGATTGGGTTGTGGTTGTGCTAATTGTGTGTAGCGTTTTGAAAAACTCGGTCCCTGTTTTCAAAATAGTGCTTAAGCAATCGAAAAAAATGTAAAGACAAGCCACTTGAAAGGAACCAAAATCCCAGAAGACGACTGTTGCTACGACCCAAATTTATTAAGCAGTCAATCAGAATACCACATGAAATAACGCAGAATACAATGGTATATTAGCATAATGCCACTGAAAAAAAACTGTGATGGGCACTTACTGTAACATGTAAGATCATTATTATTGCATGCTCTATATTGTATAAGACAAAAAGCACTGTCCCAGAGTGAGGTATCAGCCTTCTGACCTTCTAATGGAAAACAAAGTTTCAATTTTCCAATAAATGCCTGCATCTCTCAACAAACACGGACACATGTAACACTCCAGCATTTTTGCAAAAGGCTTTGTTCATGCAGATGCAGGAGTAATGTGATATATTTATTTGATTCATCAATACCAGCACTAGTATTACACATACACCCACAAGTCAATGACCTTTTTTTTCTGCTACAGAGACATTACTAAATATATAATGTGGTTTCTCTCCCACTGTGTGTGTGTGTGTGTGTGTGTGTGTGTGTGTGTGTGTGTGTGTGTGTGTGTCCATGCGTTCACTCACAGCTCCAGCCAACGCCCAGATCGTGCACTCAGGCGCAGCGTGTAACGTCAAGGATGATAACATCAGTGAGAGAATCTACACCATCAAAGAAGGAGACACCCTAGTGCTTCAGTGCATTGTTAAAGGACACCCACGGCCACAGGTAAGATCCCAAACCACCTGCTGAGAAAGGTGTGTGCCAGAATATTTGCTAATGGACTGTTTGACATGTGTTGATGCTGATCATGTTATCCAGAGTGACTTTCACTGAGTGAGCAGGTAGATTTTTGAAACTTGAATCTTGCTCAATGACGCTTGGATAATAGGGTACATGGTAACTGGTGTTTGAATGGATTCATTATTTTTCATTGTTTGGTTAAATTACACACACACAGCTATTACATATTTCAAAATGATTTAATGAAATGGTTTATTCTGACTGGTGTCATAAAGCTGTCAAGAGAAAACATGTCTTATTGATAAATAAAGTTGCATTGTGGTTTCACAACTAAATTACATAAAATGCTACGTAGAGTAGAAAAGAATAATCAAAATCAAGATGGCTGGATACCTTTTTCTATATAGAAATTACTATAGGTGATCAATCCGCCATATCAGGGCTTTGCATGTATCTGAAAATAACACCCTTTCATCCTCTAGCCAATCAGAGTTGAGGACTTTCTGTGGCAACTGTGTAATCAGTGAGTCATGATCAGCACTCATGCCCACTTCCATCTTCAAGAAATTCCAAATTTGCAGACCTGTATAACTTAAAGCTTGCTGGATTGTTAAAGTATGTCTCAGAAATTAAGCTGATATATCTGTCATCATGAGAGTCCCATTTTCCTGACACAACACCTCCTAAAATCTGGCAAAACCTCACTTTGTTTACATGGTGCACCTGTTTTCAGGCTGGCGTGTTGGGGCGAACCATGCCCTGCTTCGGTTTTACAGGTGGACAATGATAGCAGTTGGCTTCCACCTGAGTCTTCTTTGTTGTCAGTGACACATTCAGTATATTTGGTTTAGCATCATGCAAATTGATGAATAAGCGCAGCAGTAGCTCAGGATTTAAATAATATGTTTGTGACTTAAAGGTCACAAGTTTAATTCCCCAGAACAGCTGGAAGGCTAAATGCTCTGCCCGCACAATGGTTGGTTACAATTCACTCACAGTTTGCCTCTTAGCAAAGCTAACTGTGCAGCTGTATCAGTGGATCTTTAACATGCCATATGGAAATATAGTACAGGCGAAAGAAGGATCATATGTGTTAAGATAAATACACAATACAATATATGATAAATCACAGTATGAAATTATTTGCTCAATGAATTTCCTTCTGTCTTTTTGAGCAACATTGGAAAGAAGTGAAGAAGCACAAATGCTATTATACAACAGCTCAGACTGGGTTGCACATGATGCGTTTGGAGTGTAGCCGATTAGAGAGTTGAAAAAAGCACAGCCTTAATTTTTTCATAAAGACATATACTATAAATGAGAGAGTGTAGGCATGCACAAACACAACTGAATACATATACATACTACATGCAAACACACACACACACACACACACACACACACACACACACACACACACACACACACACACACACACACACACACACACACACACACACACACACACACACACACACACACACACACACACACACACACACACACACACACACACACACACACACACACGCTCACACCAAGCTGTAGCCAACAGTGGACACATCTGTTCTCCTGGGTTGAACTCCAGCATTTTGGACCAGGGTCTCTGTGTGTGCGCGGGCATGGGGGCACAGGCATGGGTGCGCGTGTGTGAGCTTACAGAGATGTAAAATGAACCGAGGTGACTGCGGAGGGATTGTGTGTTTTGTGTGTATTTCTGTCTGTGAGTGTGTGAGGTGAGAAAAGCAGTGTTCCTCACGGGTGCATGTCCACTGGCATCACATCAACATGAAATAAAACAGTGCCTATGCCTAGGCCTTGTTTTCTTCTGTTTGTGTGTATGTGTGTGTCATGTGTGTGTGTTTGTGTGTGTGTGTGTGTGTGTGTGTGTGTGTGTCTGTGTGTGTGTATGCGTGTATGTGTGTGTGTAAGAGGCAGCTTGCTTGTGTGTGCAGATGCAAACTAATCATTTATATGTAGCTGTAATATCTAATTACATTCCAAACTGTTGACCTAACCTGCCTAAGCAGTGCTAACTGTGGCTATCATTTCTCTCTCATTTGATCCATCCATCTTTCTCTGGTTCTCTCTCTCTCTCTCTCTCTCTCTCTCACACACACACACACACACACACACACACACACACACACATATGCATGCACACCACATTTACGTATGCCCTAAAACAAATACAGACCAACTTTTAATAAAACTTTTGTTTTCACTGGCGTTGGAATAATAATCATTGTAATAAAAGTTCTCTGAAAAACACATACCACACAAGTTCATTTCCCTGGAGCAGTTCAAATATGTAGGAAATTACGTCCGTGATTGTTTGTTCTCTGGGTCTGAGGTGGTAGTGTATTTTGAACAATGATCACATTGGTCACATTGTCAAAATGTAAATATATAGTGTGCGCACAAGCAACACTTACACTGCCTCTGGCAAAGAGACATTGGTGAGTGTGTGTGTGTGTGTGTGTGTGTGTGTGTGTGTGCGTGCGTGCGTGCATGCGCACACGTGTGTGTGTGTGTGTGCGTGTGCGTGCGTGCACATGTAAGCCCATTATTTCAGTTATTTCAGTAGCTCACAGTTTTTCTCAGTTGCTATGGTACATTTCTCAGATCAGAATTGAAATTCTCTAAACTACCTGTTCAATCTTCACATCATTCACTTGTGCACATCAAAAAAGCAGTTTCTCATTTATTTGAACAAGTTGCAAATGCTTTGGTACATCCATGCAAATGATTATGTCATGCTCATGTCATGTTAATCAAAATGTATTATAATGGGTCTCTGTTGAATAGTCTCACCCCCCACAACAGTTAGGCATTAGTTCATAGCATAAGTCTTTACATGCAAAATGGTTGAACAAGTTGTCATAATATGTCAAGCATATTTCTATACATTTCCATTAGACTTTTTTCTATATTTGTTGTGATGTGGATGAGAATTTGTGGCCCAACAGACAGTGTAGGAAGACTGCACTGGAATTCCTACAGCACTGAATGCACAATAAGGAGATTGTCCTATGTTCACGTTTCTTTTTCTTTAGTTTTTGTTTCTTTGTGCTATGCATTGCTGTCTTTTCCTTTCTGCATCGCAACGACATGGTCTGTCAACAAATTACAGTACAAACAGTAAAAGCGTAAATGTGAATCTTGTCCAGGCTCTTGCAATCATACTCCCACATACACTAAGGTGTAGCCTACACTTTACAATAATTGTCATCAAAACTTTAGCCATAGTTTACATCACAACACCCCTGTTTTGCTGTTTGTACGAATTGTTTTGAGAAATGCACTTACTGTTTTGCAAATAAAAAAGAAATGTACCAAAGCGACTCAGAAAAACTGTAATGCCCTCAAACAGGAAAACTGAGGTTGAGACAACATAGCTTACATCTGTATAAATTTGACCTTATGAAGGTCTGAGGGCTGAAACGTCATATCAATAAGAGAGTTTAAGGGATGGACACTGTGTGGGATTATTTGTTATTATTATTTGTTATTATTATTATAAGTGAAGAGTGTGAGAGCCTTTGCACATATGTCTATAAGACTTTATGGTGTGCGAGAACTTTTTAGAAATTTTGATCTGGGTGTATATTGCACATAGAAATGAATTCTTGACTCTTCTTGGAAATAGTATAGTTGACAAACTAATAATAACTCAAGGTCCATTTACTAGTAGTTTTCTGATCTTTCAACTCAATCTCAAGGTCTTCGTTTGCGAATCTAACTGGCTTAGGTGTGATCTGACATATGTTGTCAGACGGCAGCTGAGCCAATTTTATTTGCTGATGAAGACGGAAGGTGGAGATTGTGATTACATTCATTTGTCACAGTTTTTTTTTCATTATTCTGATCTGTGTCACATACTTCCTCAACTAGTGGTGGACTTGCTTGCTGTAAAGAAAAAAACCAACAATATAATGTAAACACATATTATTGAACAACAATTTGCATATTTCACCACGATGACTGAAGAAAAAAACACTATAGTAGCCTACAAAAGGTTATTTCTGATAATTCCCATTTCTCGTTACTGTTTTTACACTTTGTATGAATTCAGAACTATTACATAGCCCACGGTTTCATGTCTTACATCCACAAACAATAACTGACTCGTGTCAGCACATACTGTATGTTCTATTCTTGAATGCAGCACATATTGACGCCAACATGTGTTCATGTTGTCAAGGAGAGGACTGCCAAGTAGAAGGTGGCATATTTACACATATATAAGAGAGAGAGGGAGAGACAGAGATCAGATAATGACAACAGGATAAAACAGTGTAGGACACTAAAAGAGAAATTGAATGATGACAGATTATGGTGGCACTGGAGGAAGGAAAAAAGGTTACAGTGATAAGAGATATTAGAAAAATGGTGATGCTTATTGTGATAAAGAGGAGAAAACGATTCAAAGTCAAGATAATCATATCTTCATGTGTGTGTCTGTATGTTCATCTCAACTTGCACAGTGAATGCATTACTCCTTGCATGTAGTGCAAGCATGTGTAGAAGAAAAAAAGTAGGGATTTAAAAAATGTACATCTTGCTGTGGCATGCTCACAATGAGGGTTTGACGGCCCGACCTTTGTCACATGTCATCCCCTATCTGTCTCCCGTTTTTTGTTGTCACCCTCCACTGGGTGGTTAAATCTAAATAGACACAGATTGTCCAAATCTGCCAAAAGTGAGTAAACAAAAATCATGCATAATAACCAGATCAAGTCAGATAAGCATCCGCATTTCTAGCCTGCTAGCATAGAGTAGGATAGAAGTAAACAGTAAGTGTGCTGATCTCTGTCCCAGTGTGTTCTGCTGGAGTAGCACACTGCAGCATTCTGCAGTTGGTCCCATTGGGCTTACAGAGTTTCCACTGCGCTCCATTGGCTATATTGATAACATGATCCCTGTCATTCCAGCTCTCTTTCCTCCATCCTTACAGCTTTCCATACCTTCTCTTCTTTACACACATGGACTGTTCTGTCATTGCACCAAGTTGTGGTTTCTGATCTAATTTCTGTTATTATATTATTCTGTTTATAGTTTTAGCTAGTTTTAGCCAATTAGTAGCAACCTCAGACAAATATGTTGTGTACATAAAAGCCGTCATTCCAAACCAGTGCTCGAAGTGGGCCGGTACGCACCGGTACGCAGTACCGGCACTTCTACATTTTACTCTTAAGCGTACCTGCACTTTTTCTTGCGTACCGCTACTTCTCGCATGCAGCCGGTACGCTACCACTGACAGAGAAAGCGTCAGTGCCAGAGAGATGACCCTAACGTTACATAAACTACACTACCCAGAGGACACTACGTGTTTACATTTTAGATCTTGACGAATCACGTAAAGGCAAGCAGTCCGCCCACCCAATCAGAAGTTAGCTTCTCCACGAACGCTAGTTTGAAAAAGCTGTCAGCGTCAGCCTGACCGTAACAGATTTTTCACTGCTGAAAACCTAGAAACTAAAAATAAGTGTCTAGTTTGTAAGTCGTTATGTTAGCCGCATGGCTTCAGAAAGGTACTAAAAGAACGCGTGTGCCAGAGCCAGACACGTCAACAGAGGTCCAAGTCCAACCAGAAACATCAGGAGGTAGCTAGTACGATTCATGAGCTTCAAGCTAGCGTTGATGTGAGCGCAACAGCTGGCGTTGAGGAGTCTGCCGCTACCATAGACAGTATATAAAAGGCCGCTACCAACCTTAACGTTACACCGACGTCAACAGTAACGTGAGTAACCAGTGCTCGAAGTGGGCCGGTACGCACCGGTACGCAGTACCGGCACTTCTACATTTTACTCTTAAGCGTACCTGCACTTTTTCTTGCGTACCGCTACTTCTCGCATGCAGCCGGTACGCTACCACTGACAGAGAAAGCGTCAGTGCCAGAGAGATGACCCTAACGTTACATAAACTACACTACCCAGAGGACACTACGTGTTTACATTTTAGATCTTGACGAATCACGTAAAGGCAAGCAGTCCGCCCACCCAATCAGAAGTTAGCTTCTCCACGAACGCTAGTTTGAAAAAGCTGTCAGCGTCAGCCTGACCGTAACAGATTTTTCACTGCTGAAAACCTAGAAACTAAAAATAAGTGTCTAGTTTGTAAGTCGTTATGTTAGCCGCATGGCTTCAGAAAGGTACTAAAAGAACGCGTGTGCCAGAGCCAGACACGTCAACAGAGGTCCAAGTCCAACCAGAAACATCAGGAGGTAGCTAGTACGATTCATGAGCTTCAAGCTAGCGTTGATGTGAGCGCAACAGCTGGCGTTGAGGAGTCTGCCGCTACCATAGACAGTATATAAAAGGCCGCTACCAACCTTAACGTTACACCGACGTCAACAGTAACGTGAGTAACGAAACACACGGATGGCCTGACTGTTGGTCAAAGGACCAAATTATGTATTTTTGCTCCACGAACAGCTGGCTTGTTTTTAATGATAACAAACTGGGCTGCAAAACATGATGTAGCAGCATCCCGTCACTAGCTGCCCAGACAGAGAGGGGACACACACACACACACACACACACACACACACACACACACTGAGAGTGACTGTTTTGCATCTGTTTGAGCACCAAATTATTGTTAAAATGTATAGTTTTGATGAATGAATGAATTTTTTTTCTTAACATGGCTCCAACATATTAGCAAATATAAATCAGCTTATATGTGGAAAAAATAAACAATATTGATACTAGCCTATATGTAAATTAGTCGCTTAGGCCATCCATAGATAGTTAATAAGCATTCACTGTGCCACATGTATGTTTAAAATCAAAACATGATTTTTTGAATAGCTTACGCACTAAAGTTATGTAAACTTGTTTAAATAAATCCATACTTTTATATAGTTAATAAATGACAATAAATTGTTGTACCAGCAATATCTCCAAGTTTTGGTTTTCACTATAGAAATCTCAAATGTCATGATGATCTGCCAATGCAAGAGAGTACCGGCACCTTTTTTTTCCCACTTCAAGCACTGTTCCAAACACTATGCAGCATAGGTCTGGCCCGCTGGTGACGTAATCTCTGTGGTAGTAGTTACCGGGGCGGTTGAGTCAGAGTGCTGTTTTCTGCAAAACTTGCGACACATCTGTACGTTTTCTCTGTTTTCTCTGCACTCTCTCCGAATCCAAAGTACAGTGCATTAGACATTGGTCTATTTCAACCCAGTCTAACGGCAGTTCGTGAAATGGTCACGTTATTTAATCTATTGAGTCGTTTTCGTGGTGGCCAGCACGTTATTTAAACTAATGTATTTCAATGGGGAGCATCTTTCGCGATCACAGCACGATGAAATGCCGAATATCTGCGTAAGGAGGTTGGTTGGGGTGGTGGATGGATCAAACAACACAGGACTTTATTAAAAATAACGTGACCATTTCACAAACTGCCGTGAGACCCTGTTGTCTATTTTGCCCAGAAAACGTATCCAAAACAAGTTCACCCGTTCGCCCCTCAGTGGCTTTTATATATATATATATATATATATATATATATATATATATATATATATATATATATATATATATATATATATATATATATATTAGTTGAAAGTCACTTCAGATGACTATTTTAGTTTTTGTGTGTGTAGCTGTAAACCAGGCCTGTTGGCTAGTATATGTAATGGCTGCAGTAGGCTAATAAAACATTTTTGGTGTTGTATCGGCAACTTTAGGACAAAAAAAACATGATTCAATCTCTCTCTCTCTCTCTCTCTCTCTCTCTCTCTCTCTCTCTCTCTCTCTCTCTCTCTCATTGCCACGCTTAGCAGACTAAAACAAAAAGAAAAAGAAACACAATGGTTGAAAAGTTACCAAAGTGAATCATGTCTCCTTTTTCCCATCCTTACTGAGACGTTTATTGGCCTCAAGGTGTTGGCAGACACACACAATGTTCCAGTTTTCTGGCTGCTTTGTTATTATTTATGGATATACTCCAGTTTAGCTTGAATGTCCTCATAATGCTCTCTGCATTTACCCTTCAGAGAAACAATGCACTTACAGATTTGTGCCGACAACATTTTTAATACATTTATTAATTATCACACCCACTGCAGAGCAGACCACACAGAGTCTTTAAAGACATTAGAGCTTAATATTTTATTAATCAGATAAGTTGCTCCATAGCAGTTCGGAATCTTTTATCTGTCTCCGATTTCTAGCTTTGGGAGAGAGCTGCTCATGTCCCACATTTTGATGGGTCTATTTAAGATCATAGGAATATGATGTATGAGTTGTGATTGGAAGTGGATTATTTTTCTGGATGTGTTACCGGGAAATACTTTTATATTGTGTATTATTTTGTAACGTGAAGACCATTTTGCTCGCAAAACTTTAATCCGCGCCCTGTCGGACTGAGATGATGTAGTCCCATCCACTTTCTCTTTCTCCTCACCTCTCTTAGAAGGAGTAGGATCCAATTTAGCCATGTGAGGCCGGCCCAATAAATACGTAGCTGTTTTACTGAGAATGAGTCTGATTGAGGATTTATCCAATCCTTTATCAAGACTGATTGTTTACCTTTGCCTGAGCTTGATGGGATTGAAAAGGGAGCTCTCGCCCTGACCCATACAGAGGAGAGAGAAATCAAATTATTTCTCTCTCTGTCTGTCTTTCTCTGTCTATGTCTTTCTGACTTTGTCTTTTTTATTGCAGCCTTTCCACCTCATATTATCTCTTTCTCTGCCTCCATCTCTTTGTCTTTCTCACTCTTCTTATCCCTCACCACGAATCTCTTTACATGTCTTTGTTCTCTTGGCTCTTCTTTCACCCTTATATTACAGTATTCCTCTTCTCCAAAGTGATCTGTTTTTTTCTCGTTCCTGTCCAAGTCTAGAACTCCTTCTTTGCCTCTTTCTCTATTTATTTTAGGCGTTTTCTCCTCTCTATCTTCTCTTCTACACAGACCAACTGCAACAAGCCATACATCAAGTCAGAAACAGCTAGTTTACATGAAGGAGCAGCTTGGTTTGGGAAAAGTCAATTTTGTGTGCGTATATTTCCAGAAAGAAACAAAGCCGAGGCTTTAAGAACTGTAGAGTTTTTTCTCTTTTTAGTGAGAAATATTACTTTAGACCATTTTAAGAAGTGTAATTCATTTTAGTACATAGTTTAAACACAGTAGGCAACAGGGTGAGGCAATGGTATGCAAGTATTTCCTGTCATACTGTCATGTCAAGCACATAGATTTTTTTTTCTCTGAATACTTTAAGACTGGTTAGAGAAAGACAGAAAGAAAAGGAGTAGGTAAAAAAACCTTGGTGTTAGAGGTCGCCTAGAAGGTGCTTTTAGCATCGTTCAAGTTAACTCCAGGGACAGCGGGGCTTTTAGTTAACAAAGCACTGTAGTCCCGCTCACAAAGCTGTTCTTGTTATGCGCACGGACACACACACACACACACACACACACACACACACACACACACACACACACACACACACACACACACACACACACACACACACACACACACACACACACAGAGCTTCTTCAAGAACACAATAGGAGAGTAAATGGTTTTTCTGAAAGTGATTCCTACCTCCTTATTATTTATTCATGGCTCTGCTGGTCATTGCAACCTTGAGACCAGCATGTGTGTGTGTGTGTGTGTGTGTGTGTGTGTGTGTGTGTGTGTGTGTGTGTGTGTGTGTGTGTGTGTGTGTGTGTGTGTGTGTGTGTGTGTGCGTGTGTGTGTGTGATGAATTCTATAAGAGAGGAAAAGGTGGAGAGAGCCATACAGTAGAAGAGAAGAGTGGAGAGGCAGAGAAGAGAAAGAAGTGGGGGGTGGAGGGAGGGAGATGAGGGCTGCAGTCTGGAATATGGGTTTGGATTTCCGTCCTTGAGGGGTGAGTGGAAGTCGATCGATAGTGAGGCTGAAAGCAAGGCTGATCGGGTGGCAGCACGAGGCTGCACAGGCACTCAGCGGGAACACAACCTAGACACAAACAAGGTCACTGCCCGACCCCTAGCCGGACGGAGGGACAGAAAGAAGACGTAGAAGAGAGGAGAAGAAGTAGATCAAAATTGGTAGGAAAAGGTGGGGGGGGTCACTAGACAGGACTGGTGGAAAGCAGAGGTTGATGGCAGCAAAGAGAAGAAGGAACAGTTGGGAGGATGAATATAGAAAGAAAGCACGATGAAGGAAATGAGACAGGAATATATGTTGGTGGAGTGAAACTAAACGCATCTGTAGACATGAAAATTGTATATTTAGTAGTTCGGAAAGAGAAGAACAGAGACTGGAAACCTCTTATGATACAACTCCTTTTATAACCTGAAGAAGAAAATGCTTCAACCCACCTTAAATAAAACCACAAGATGTTACACCCACAACCATATGCTTGAGTAAAAATGTGTGTGTTTGAGAGTATGAATGTGAATAAGAACAGAAGACACAGAACAAGCGAGAGACGTAGAAAAAGAAAAGGTGGGAAACAAAATTAAAAGAGATTGGTAAATACCCGTGATAAGCACCGCACTGTACAAAAGACATGCTGACCGCTATAAAGTAACAGGCAGGGGGAAGACATGAGGATGAGCTAATGTGGAAGAAACATATTTCAAGAATTTTAGCTTTCAAAAGAAGAGAGGTAGAACTTCTACAGAACATATCTTCGGGCAATTCTGCATCTTGGCGTGCTGCACACAAAAGCATTGTTTTGTGTCTATTCAGTATTTTGAAATGTCATTCTGTTGTTAAGCTATACACAGACAATTATATCCATAGTAGAAAAAGCAAAATTTGGCCAAGACGAGATAAAACTGTAGCCACATTCTATGTTGTGGCTTACTGTAATGTAGGTTTTGTGCTTGCTGTGCCTCTGACATCATGAAGACACATTTGGATAAATTAAGTTGGGTAATCAACCTTGTTCACTGCAATCACTTATCCAACACTTGATGAAGGAAACTTGTAGCTTTTGTGCCGTGTCTGCATATCGCGTTACTTTACTCTTTAGTTCAAAGAGAAACTAGAAACATGGCAGGACCAAACTACTTCAGAAGGGTCTGTGAGAGTCTTTGCATCTCTGTCCTTGACTACTTGAGACGGTGAGAGAGACAACAAAGACAAAATAAAATTTGATCTCGAAGCAAAAACCAAAACACTTACTGTGATATTGCTGGTGATGAGTCTGGGGATACAAATCTGTGCTTAACTCGTCTATACCTTCTCTGTATGGTTTCTCTGGAGTGTCTGCTGCCGTGGCAACACACTGTACTTTTTAGACAAGCTTCACTCTACGTCTAAAAATAATAAAGATGATGTCTAAATGTCTGGGTCTGTGCTCAAAAAGTTAAATGAAATGGTGGAAAAAAGTAGACTACATTGAATAGTGGCTAGACAAATATAGATAGATAGATAGATAGATAGATAGATAGATAGATAGATAGATACAGTAGATAGATACAGTAGATAGATAGATAGATGATAGATAGATAGATAGATAGATAGATACAGTAGATAGATAGATAGATAGATAGATAGATAGATAGATAGATAGATAGATAGATAGATAGATAGATCGATAGATCGATAGATACTAGATATATAGATAGACAGACAGAAATATAGATAGATAGTTAGATAGATTTGCATAAATAGATACTAAAGGTAGATAGATATACTGTATCTGTCAGGCGTTTCTTTACTTCCCCCTCCCTCCTCCCAATGCTCATCCACTCAGCAATGACATCATCTGCTTGACACACACACAGACGCACACACACAAAAAAGTGAGAGCTCAAATGTCTCTATTTCATGCCACGCTTGTGCTAATTAGCCATCGCATACGACAAACACATCCAACATGGTGGAGCGTGTAAGGTAGCGGCTGACACTGCTGCTGACGGCTGTAGACACACAGGCCGTTTGGAGAGAGCAGCTCACGTCTGCTGATTCTGTCCGCCCCGGTTTGTTCCACCCGGACTCAAGCAATCTGATGGCCAACAAAATACTGAGCAAACTCTTCAAATGTCTCTTAAAAAAAATGGTCATTATGTAAATTGTGTTTTGCACCATGCTAGAAGGCTAATATTCTTAGAAAGCAGGTGTCTTTCAAGAGCAAGCAATGGAAAACATCTCTTGAGCTTCAGTGTCATATTATTTAACAAGCATAATGAATATGCGGTGTATATTTTTTCAAAGATCATGACATTATCGTACAGTAAATGCTGATGATTCCTCTGCTTCCTGTAATTTCATCGCAGCCCTGGTCTCATATTACACAGGCAGAAAGAGCGATAAAGGCATTTGTATTGTATGTCAAGGTTAGAGTGAGGGATGGTGTATTCAATATCAATGAGTCAGTTTTATTGAACGTTGTGTGATCTCTGCAACAAGGTTTTTTTGTTTTTAAAGATTATTATTTTTTGGCATTTTAGGCCTTAATATGTGACAGGACAGCTTAGACATGAAAGGGGAGAGAGAGAGAGAGAGAGAGAGAGAGAGAGAGAGAGAGGGAATGACATGCAGCAAAGGGCCGCAGGTCAGAATCAAAGCCACGGCCATTGTGTCGAGAACTGAGCCTCTTTATATGGGCGCACGCTCTACCAGGTGAGCTATCCAGGCGCCCATACTCTGTAATTTGTATTAAAAAACTGATGGCAACTGTTCATTGCTCACGTTTATTCAGTTACAGGCGGCTACCTTAAATGACTTGTGTAAGAGCTTATTGATGTACAATCAATTATGTTCATATTAACAATAATCCGGTTACGGAACTTCTTGCTTAAATTAGTCCTGTCAATTAACAAGGCTATTGATTACACATTTTAACAGGCAGTCACTAATAAATGGAGATTACATAATTAAAATGCCATTTAACCGACATTATGAATACACATTTATCTCATATTTTCACCTCATTTTTCCTCCCAATTGGCTCTCATTTTCTTCATCTTCCTCTGCTTTTTATTATTTCATATGTCTTGTGTTTCCCGGTCCAATCTATGTTTTGTTTTTGCTTTTTTTTTCATTAATTTCCAGAAAAAAAGAAAAAGAAAACCCTCTGCCCTTTTTCACCTGTTCTCACACATTTCTCCTTCTTCGCACAATTCCCTCCAAGCTTCCCAACACATGATGCCATGAATCAGCAAAGCAATGTCCATCCAGGCAGTGATGCTTGAAATTATATGTATTATTACTCACTCTGGTCTTTTATCTTTTAAACATCCATTTATTCATCCTCTCCTCTAGTTGCTTCACTCTATCCCTCCATCTTTTCTCCCAGTGATAGCTATTTAGAATGGATATATCCATGTCGGCATGTCTTCCACACCTCACTTTAAGTCATTCAATTTAGACATTGTTTGTAAAGCAAAGCGGGAGCGATTACTTCTCATTGACTCTGTGTGCCATTTTCAACCTGCACTACTCCTCTTTTTGTCACTGTCATTTTGTCATTTCTGCCAGTTTTCTCTCTTCCTCTCCCACACTTTCCCTCAGACATGCATCCTGGGTGCTTACGCGCCTGTGTGTATGTCTGTGCGCCACTGTGTGTGTGTGTGTGTGTGTGTGTGTGTGTTTGTGTGTATATGTGGGTCTGCGTCTGAGCCAAGTAGTATTCCCCGATAACAGGATTACCATCTTAAGCCTATTCACGGTAAGTGAGCCAGTTGGATGGATAAAGCACTGTATCGTCGACTCGGCTGGCGTTACATCAAGAAAAGAGTTAGAAAAATTGTAGAAGGCAGGCCTAGCAAGCTTGTGGTGAGTTACTGAGATGGAATATAAAGGATTCAAACTCTGTATAGAGGGATGAAAGCCTTGCAAGCTAAGCAATGCTTACAGTGATGTCGAACAAGGAAGGATTTAACTTTTCACTGCAGCATTCTCCTCAGTGGTTAACGGTAAATCACACCGAATGTGAACACTGCCGATTAGGTCCACAAAACAGAGAGATGTAGTGGTAACATTTTAAGGTAAGGGTACTTTAATTATCATGATTTCATGCAGGACTTCATGCATTAAAAATGATTTCATTTATGTAGTTCTTCATGAACTGTCAGGAATGTACAACAATTAACAATACATATATATATATATATATATATATATATATATATATATATATATATATATATATATATATATATATATATATATATATATATATATATATATATATACATATATATTAGAGATGCACTACAATTACGATTACAATTTTCTAGGCCGATTCCGATTTCCGATTTTTCATTGAGTTTGACCTGCTGATTTTAATCAATTCCGATTTAATTTTTTCTAACCACTTTACAGCACACATATTTATTTTCTATCTTTTCTTTTATAGAACATTTTATATTTTGCATAGAACATTTTTTGAACAGATAATTGATCGCTATAAAATACAACTATATAAATTATTCCTGGTGTGGGAAATTCACACACATCTGAAGTGCAATGTTATGGAATGTTATCATTTCCTTCTTTTCACATCTAATATCCAACTAAAAAAATGTGATGTATTTAGCAAACTAAACTTCTATATGAAAATAGGTATATATATATATATATATATATATATATAGGGATTGCTTACTAATAAATTCAAGTTCAGTTCATATTCTTTAACTTCTCAATCATTCAATCCTGCTTACACTAAAACTACAAGTATGGTGTCTTAACCCTTATTCAGTAACTAGGGAGCAAAGATGGTCTTTTATTTATTATATATATATATATATATATATATATATATATATATATATATATATATATATATATATATATATATATATATATTAGGGCTGTCAAAATAATGCATTAATTAATTAATAAAATTAATTAATAATTTTATTAATTTTATTAATAATATTAATAAAAAATAGATTAATCCATTCCATATTGACCTTTCACCCGTAGTTATTCTAGCCACCATTCACCTGTAAAATGAAGGAGGGGGAGAATGCGCAACAGAAACATCGCTGCACGTGACGCTAGTTAACACTACACTCAACAGCAGGTAACAGTAGCCTTACGCTAGCTAGCAGCTGGATTAAACACGGTTAAAATGTAGACAGCTAACACTAAACGCTGTAAACTTTGACTGTATTTCACTCACTGTAGAGGATTCCAAAAACACAGACAGAGACAGTGCGTTCAATGAAACTGGAAACCTACAGCCTCGTGGTGCATTCAAATTTATTGTAAAATACCATTTTCCCATCTGGTGGATTTTTTTTTTTTGTTCAACAGCAATTTACTAGTGAAATAACCCTATTCCTGAAGCACTTTTGAATTTATTTCCTCAGAATATTAGGTCATATTTTGATTGTTATTATAAAGAGCTTTTTTAACTTTAATGTCACTAATGCTGATTATTCATTGATTCATTTGAATTTAAATATTTAAAATACTTTTACAGCAAAAATTATGCGATTAATTTAGATTAATTAATCACAGAGTCTGTAATTAATTTGATTACTTTTTTTAATCGATTGACAGGCCTTATATATATATATATATATATATATATATATATATATATATATATATATATATATATATAATGCAGCAGCTAAGGTATTTTATGATTTCTGAGTTTTTAGTATTTTAGGGGTGTTTAAACAGAGAAGAAAAACAACCAGATGTGCAGATGTGAGTTGCGCACGCTCAGGTTTAAACAGTTTACGGCATAACGCCAAGGGATCCTGATCCGACAAACATTTTAGCTATCTATGATTGTTTGATTGCTAATGTTAGCTCATATGCCATTCAAGTGACAGCCTTTGTTGTGTTTGATTGCTAACGTGTAGAGCTAACCCTAACCCTTGGCAGAGTGTCCTCCTCAAGCAATGTACCTCAGACTGATAAATTGACAGCTCAGACAGCAGAAAGTTATCTTGAGTTGTTGACAACATCATTAAAAGACCCAATTACCATCAAGATTAGCTTGTTACTGGGCAGAAAACACACTGTAGCAAGTACACATCGTAACAGTACCCAATAACATTGCCATTTGCTTGACACGTCACCTGACCATGACGTTTTTTTTTTATTTGTATCTGGGTTATGAAACAAATTGACCATGACTTTTTTTTTTATTTGTATATGGGTTATGAAACAAATTGACCATGACGTTTTTTTTTATGTGCATCTGGGGAAAGAAATGAGCATCACTGTCAATCACAAACAACTCACAAGTTGTCCTCGTTACTGTCGCAAAGTGACGCATGCGCAACTCACATCTGCACTCGACTCACATCGGGCAGTGACAACCTGTCCAGTTTGTTAGCTGCATCATAACAATTATGGATCAAATGAGGGCAGTTTGTCTGAATTGTTTCTATTATTTGTGACAACTGTGTTAGATATTGATAACACATTAACATAAAGAGCAACCTCCTTTTTCTAGATTAAATGCTGAGTCAGTATTAAGGTCTCATGTATTGTTGTGTATTGTTGACAGTTTCTAGTTAAGCAAAGGGCTCTGACGGCCATTGGACAACGTCTGCTGGATCCTGTTGGGAAGTGTCACCCTGAGGTGAGAAGTGAGAAGCTCAGCGATAGATCAAGAGGGAGGGAAAGAGTGTTTGTGTGTGATGGGAAGGCAATAACCTGTTAAAGAACAACTTTAGACTTGCAGAGACGGAATGTATGGAGGGAAACAGAGAGGGAGAGACAGTCGGAAAGAGAGAGATGAGAAAAATGTAATAGACTGAGACCACACACAGAGATATAGTGAAGAAAGTGAAAAAAGGGAGAGAGGCATTTAGACAGACAGCTGCAGGCCACTGACCTGTCAGTATGGTTGACACACATTAGTCTTCTTCTCCCTCACCACCTAAAGAAGCGCACACCTTTCACTCTTTCTTTTCTCTTCTCTTCTCTTCTCTTCTCTTCTCTTCTCTTCTCTTCTCTTCTCTTCTCTTCTCTTCTTTTCTCTTCTCTTCTCTTCTCTTCTCTTCTCTTCTCTACCTTCACTGTTTTGGATCCATATTCATAGTGCATAATTAGCTGTCCTCTCTTTCTCTACAAGTCTACACATATTTATGGATTTGAAGCTATAATCTGTTGCCAGTTTATTAGGTACAAACAGCTAAATCCAATGTGAGAGCTCTGCTATAAACCCCGCTGTTACAAAGCTTATGTTACTTTTTGCTGACAATGTATCAGAGAGGTGTTGATTCAACTCTATCATGTCGGTGGCCGAGTATTGAAAGTTGTATCTAACATTTGGTCTGCTCTCTCAACACAAACTGAACATTATAAGCTTAATAAAGTTAGGTTTTATTGCAGGGCTGTTGTATTGGATTGCGATGGATTTAGCAATGTGGGTGTGCCTAATAAACTGGCACCTTGGTGTATTGTTAGAAAATCCCTCTGTAAAATGGAGTACAGCAGATTTTGCAGAAGATTTTGCAGAAGCAGAAGTTGACTTGCTTGCAGGGGCGGACTGGGACAAAAATTCAGCCCTGGAACTGTAGCCACACCAGCCCACATTACCACGCCCATGCAGCCCCACCAACGGACACATGCATTCACTAATTACATTTGTGTACAGATGGTGAAATAATATATGCAGTACCTTATGTAACATATTTATAAATATTTAATGTAAGTAACTGGCAAACAATGCTTACTACTTTTTAAAGAGCACACGTTTATAACAAATTTACACATACTGCCTATTTAACAAGTATGTTACTGTCATTCTCTACAGTATGTTGTTCTTTGTTGTCATTGTCTGTCTGTTCTATTGTCCGTGTTTCTCTCTGTTGACATTGCACATATGTGTCTGTCTAACTATGCAATTATATATATATATATATATATATATATATATATATATATATATATATATATATATATATATATATATATATATATATATTTATGGCTGTCTGTGATTATACTTCAGGGTTTTTCCTTGCCCCAGAATTGGCCTTTGGGGAACACATAAAGAAGGGGGAGTCAGGGGGTCCTCCCCCAGGAAAGTTTGAGGGTAAAATTCTTCAATTTCTGCATTCTGATACATTTTTAGGCACCAATTTATGGTAAAAACGTCTATATTTATGGCAAGGAAATCACAAAATTCTGGTGGCAGGTAACAATTCAAAATACAAAATATAATGGAATATTATTATATTCAGTAGTCCATTAAGGGGGCTTTCAAATCTGGGACAAGGGCCGGAAACGACAACACACAGCATGAACAGGGCTTTATGGTAACTTTTTTCCCCAAGGAGCACGTTTTGCTCCCACTGTGAAAAATGTAGGATTGACTTACATAGGCTACTGCTTTTACTGCTAAATTGTACAATAACACAATCATGTTATGGGTACAAAACGTTGTGGCATGTTGCTGCATAGCTGTCTGGCTCACTTCTTCATTGCTGGGTCTGCTGCTAATATTTAACTGCGAGGTGCTGCTGCTGGCTGTGCTGCTAAATATTTCAGTTGGTTTGCGACATTTAGCGGCTTCAGTATCTAAATTCCGCAATTTTTTCTCTCTCGCCTTCTCAGCCCCGCCCTTTTCTTTCCGTTTTTTACCCACAGCCGCGTTATGCATATTGTTTGTTTGTTTCTATGCTTCTATCTAACGTCTTTGCTGTTGGTTTCTTCCTCCTCTTCCACTTCTTGTTCTCCTTACTTGGCGGCCACGGCCAGTGCAGCTGGCATCCGACTTAAAGGTGCATTGCTGCCACCTACAGTACTGGAGTGTGAAACAGATTAGTGGGGGAAAAAAACAGGTGATGACTGCGTGTGTGGCGGGTGGTGGGCCGGCCCGCCGGCCGTCCTGGAGTACCGGCCGTTCTGTGATTCTCCAGATCACACAGATGGCCAGTCCGCCCCTGCTTGCTTGTCAGTTCGCAACATGGCTGACAATGCCAATAAAGTCTGTTTATCTGATTCATATAAACAGCAGGAGTCCACAATACATTCCACAACAACTCATCAAAAACATCTCTGCCGTGTGAACGCTGTTGGAGAAGTTTCACCGAACAATATTGACTTTACTTTCTGGGTTCGGACATTGAAACTTCAAAGACACGGCAACCGAAACACCTGGTGAAATCTCAAAATTTATTTTGAAACAAATGCAATACCAGACGATATGGGCTACTAAACCTTACACTCTATTTGTATCAGTTCATAGACTCAAACATTTTCACTTGAATCATGCCATGTCAGTGTAAACAAGGGATTGTGATAGATTCAAGGGCAAGTTATTACTGTGAATGAATGTATTGATGCAGGAACCGCAATGTGTTGGTTGGAAACAAAAATTGTGTAAACGGGATTATTGTGAATGATAATCACACAACATGTGATCACTAATGGAACATTTACTAGCCCGCTTAGCTCTGGTCAGTATTTATAGTGCACTCTTCAATAACCACAGTTTGAATAGGGCCTAATGGCACCATCCGCCCACCATTCCATAAAACCACAAACACAAAGTGATCCCCAACCTTTTCCTCGCAATACTCTGACAAGACTGTTCTCTGCACCGTTTCTGTTCTCCTGTTGAAACATCTGTGTCCTAGACAACACACTACAGCTCCCCCAGCTGAATACAGAAACAGATAACAAAACCTGCTGCATTTCATGTCGAGCTGGATCCCATGGGATCCCATAAACCTACCCTTCACATTACACTTCTAACCAGATGTAAGAGCTATTATTACAAAAAGGCTCTGACTCAACAAATGTATCTTTATTTCCCAGCATGTGTTTGTATCTGTGTGGGGGAGAAGTCTGGGGGAATGTGTGTGTGTTTTTATGGATGTGCATTTAGACACAAGATCTGATGGCAAGTCAGTGTTTGGCTTTCCTGTACTTTGTAAAGGAATAAAGAAAGGGAATAGAAAAGCACCCAGACAGGGATAAGATGAGGGAGAGAAAAAAAGGACTAAGAGAGATATCCAGACCAATCTGTCGGGACCTGAGTGGAAAAAATAGAGCAGTGTCACATGTCTATTGAAGGAAGAGAGAATAAAGGTGTGGAGGGACAGCGAACGAGGTCAGAGAAAGAGAGCGCAGGTGATGGTTTTAAGCAGCTGGTGTCACAGGCAGATATAGGCTCCTCTGCCGCCTGCCTGTTATCTGCATTTCACACAATGTCCCCTTTATTTGCAATATCACCTCCTCTATTTTGCTTCATCTAAGGTGTAGCAACTCTGAGTGTGATGCAGTATTTCCCATTTCCCCCCATTCACACAGCTGTCAGCAATACTGTATATATCATTCCCTCTCATTCTCGCTATCACTTGCAAAGAAATTGTACTCTCACTTGCACATGCTGTCTTTTTTTTGTCTCACACACATACCGTCTCCTTACCTGCTATATTCCTCACCAACTTGCGCTGTTTTGTCTTTCCTCACCCTTTGTCTCTCTGTTTCCTTATATATTTTACACACACCTTTTACTCCAGGGTCCCCTTATATAACAATGCTCTCAGCAGTATTATTGTAAGCTCATATGCTACTTACACTTCCATGAGTTTTACAATCTTTTGAGTGCAATACATCATCCAGATTTCATGCTCAACCCTTTTTATTTACACACACAAAGAGTTCATCATAAAAAAGGGACACAACAGAAAAAATACAGTTAAACCGCTTTTAACTGGAATATGTTATCATTTTACTTCCCCTATTCAAAAGCCCCTGTCACATAATCTTGCCATTAAATTCTTTCTTAAATTGAACTTAATATTAATGTTCCTGAACTCTAATCTTATGAATAACTCTAAAATGCACTCTCTGCAAAGCAAAAGCAAAAATAAATGTCTGTAATTTGTAAGTTTTTGCTCATCTTTCAATCCTTGAATAGGGTAAAAGCAGGAAACACAGATGCACACTTCATGCTCACTTTTGCTCTCTCCTTTTCTGTCTTTCACAAAGGTCCACACACCCACACCAACACCCCCACACACACACACACACACACACACACACACACACACACACACACACAAACACACACAAACACACACACACACACACACACACCCACCCACCCACACACACACACACACACACACACACACACACACACACACACACACACACACACACACACAAACACACATGCATGCAAACTGGAATCACTAAACCATGGAGAGACAGGGTTCGGTTCATTGCTCACCTTGGCTGGTTTGATCAATGGCAGTCTGCCTTCTCCAAATCCTTCCCACAAACACAGCTGAATAAACAGGCAGGGAGCATTTACACAGGCCCTGATAATCTGCTAATCCATGTAACCTGCTTTCTAACCAACACACACAAACTCGCACATACTCACACACACACACACACACACACACACACACACACACACACACACACACACACACACACACACACACACACACACACACACACACACTCACACATGCAGGAGTTAATACTGTGCCAATACTGTGTACATATCCAGGAACACAAGCAGACAGCTGTGCATTAAAGCAGGAAACACACACATTTGCATGCGTGCATACACACACACACACACACACACACACACACACCACACACACGCTGTATCAGTGACTTTTACCCATTATCCTCTCTGACCTCTTCAACAAAACATGGTTGATAACAGACCGAAGGGTTAATAGGGATTAATGGACTGTACACACACAGTTTCAGACCGTTGCACACAGACACACACACAGACACACACACACACACACACACACACACACAGTGAGAATCCAGTGTTGATGGCTTTAATATATCTCTGAAGTGTGCGTATGTTTGTGCATTTGATTAATAGAGGGAAAGCATCATGTAGCTGTCGACCGTGCAGCATTCCCATGGCTTGATGGGATAATTGAGGCGTGAAAAAGCCATATAGAGTTTGTCAAAACTCTTAATGATCTGAGTTCAGCATCATGGACACCATGAGTACAGCGCTTAGTGTCATTAACTTACACTCTATGGAGCAGACAGAGATTTTATCCCCGTGACAAAAAAAACTTCATTTATATGTTTGATCAGTTATTCAGACTTATTCAGGTTTAATGACCTGATCAGTGAAAAGAAGACTTTTCCTGTCTGTCTCATTTTTGCACTCATATTCTTATATTTTTGGTCACTGAATTTGCTTTATGTAGACATACCTTTTTACTGCCCATCAGAACAACACTATGCTATTTACTATATGCGTTTGTCACAGCTGCAAAAATAAAAAACTTGTAGTGAAGCGGCAAAAGTTCCCTACTGTTGCTTTAAACTAGCAAAAGTGGATTTGGACGCGCCCTGAATGCACCTGTGCTAGGCTCTTCACACCGTGTACTTAGATCGTTAAAATAGCGGCCATGTTGTTTTTGGTCATTTGCTAAAATGACTAATGCTGTCGTTTGTATTGTCGGCTTTAACTTCTCACCTTGCTGCAGTGATGTAGAAGTGTACTCCAGGATGTCTTAGTACACTGTGACATCACTGCTGGTGGTAACAGGTGCAAAAAAGAAACAGACTTAAAACTTTCAACCAGAGAGGGCAGTGACACTGCTTTTCATCTTTAACCAGACTAATTGTTGAAGGATTGCTACTTTTCTTTGTAGGATAATTAACAGAATGCTACTTTAACACTAGGGGTGTCCCCGACTAAGGATTTACACATTCGAATCAGAATTGTCGAATACTTTCTATAGTCGACTGATAGTCGAATCATCTACCGTATTTTTCGGAAAACATTACCGTATACAGCCGACGGCGCTCTATGCTGCTCAGTGCTCCTGTAGCCTACCCTTGCAAAATATTAACTGAAAACAACTGAAAAACTGTTAACTGAAAGCGGACATACTAGTTTTTTTGTTGTCTAATGAGCAGACACTTGCAAGCAGGATCCGTAAAGTTCAGCTAACGCATACTAGCATTGGATGTACCTAAACACCGAGTATAGCTAAACACAGCCATGAACATTCGCGTGGAATGTCGACTGGTTGGCATGACAGCATTTAACAGTCACAAACTCCACCAGCAGCTAGCAGTAGTTGGATAAGCACTCTGTTTCTGCACCAGTTCGTGTTAACACAACCCACCTTCACCAGCCGGCGAGAGCAGCTACCAGGTAGCTTGATAGTCCCGGTGCCGGTACACTGTTGTTCAGCCATGTTTCCACAAAATCACAGCGCGTTGGGAGTTTCGTTGAAGTTGGATGTAGCTAGTCCAGTTTGTTATTTAATGAGCGGACACTTGCAAGCAGGATGGATGGGACAGTTGGCCGGCTAGCGTTAGCTCGCTCTGGATGTGCCTTTTCCCCGGTTAGCGGCATCGGCTGAGGTCTCCGGCTGGTCTCGGTAGCAGGCGAAGCTTGTGAAGTATGTTGAGTATTCCTTCTGTAGTAACGTTTACTGCATATTTTCCGATCTGTACCAATGTATCTTAATACATCCATGAGAACAGCGGACATACTGATCGCACGCGCGTGTGTGTGTGCGTCTTGCTTGTGGCGACACAGGAAGTTGTGCTGTTGTTGTCAGGGGTAGGCTACAGGAGCGCTGAGCAGCATAGAGCGCCCTCTCGCGGCTGTAGACGGTAATGTTTTCTCTTGGTTCAT
>CM042426.1:10422941-10450441 GCA_023631565.1 Gymnocephalus cernua | reverse complement strand
TTCAAAATCGATTTTCAATTCAAAAATGATTCTCGATTAAAAAACGATTCAGAGTATGTAAATGTAGTTACTTTTCCCATGTATATACTGTATGTATATATATATATATATATATATATATATATATATATATATATATATATATATTATACATCCCTTACCCTTAGTACATTCATGTGAATGTTTTATTTAGTTTATTTAGAATCTTTTATTGTCCATATTATTCATGTGGATTTGTTTGTTATTTTAACATTCTGTTTATGATGTATGTGTATGTTGTGTGATGTCTGTAAGCTACTGGGACCTTGAATATATATATATATATATATATATATATATATATATATATATATATATATAGTCATATAAAAATATGAATCCATTTTTGGAATTCTATGAATTGATTTTGAATTGGTAGAGCTTGAATTGCGATTTTTTGCACACCCCTAATATTTATGACGCTGTTGCCTTTGCAGGATTGTTCTTTCTGGTTTGAGTCGTTGTCTTGCTTCTTCTGTGAAACAACACTCAAGAACATTGCAAAATTGAGGCAACTGCCAAGCAAATCCAGTTGATCAAAAACAAACCTGTTCAGTGATTTTCCAGCTTTTGGATTTTTCAGAGTAACTGGCACTAACCTCTTGACTCCAGAGTCATAACACAGACTCTGTGCACCAGAATAGGCCCTGGTAAAAAATGGCGCTGAGTTGAAACACAGTATGCACACATACACACATGTAAACACACATTCAGTAAGCTGCACACACACACACACACACACACACACACACACACACACACACACACACACACACACACACACACACACACACACACACACACACACACACACACACACACACACACACACACTTCGACACAGAAAGCAAGGTTGGTACAGGGAGAGAAAGAGTGAAGCCCTAACAGGTAGTTTAAAAGAAGCTTTAACCTTTCAGTGAGACCGAGGCTGAAGCAGCAGGCTGAAGCAGCAGGCTGAATCATCGGGCGACCACATTACTGTCTGAGTCATATAGCAAAAATAGCAAAAACTAAAACAAACTTTCTTCCCCTTGCTCATCATCTATTTCACATCTCATTCCATGTGTTTCGTTCTTCCTAACTTTCTCTGTTTATATTCCTCTGAGTGGTGCCAAATGCATCTTTCTCTGTGTGTTACTTTATATTACTCTTTCAATATATCTTTCTGTTTGTGCATGCTTGTTTATGATTTCCTCGGTCTGGCTGTGTTTTCTCCTCATTGGTCAGTTTTGTCTCTGTAGGATTTGTCTCCTCTACTTTCTTTTGTTAGTTTTAATCCCCTATCCACTTTTCTTTTTTTGTGTCTGTTTATGAAGGAGTGGACTTTGTTCCCATGCTGAACTGTTATTGAAGAGCTATATTTTGATATATAGTTTATGTGGTTGTTCCATTTTTTTATTACTTCATAGCTCCATGATTGGATTAGGTTTGCAGCACACAGTTAGATTCGAAATGTAATGGATCAAGTCAAGTGAAAAAATGCGTTGTGTTGCTTTTCAGACACATTCAAAAGGAATTGTTCTGCAACTAGGCATTGTGTGTGTCAGCTTAGTACTTTACTTTCTACCTTCCTCTTTCACGATCAAATTCTCGTTCTGTTCTACTGAAAAAAAAAAATTTACTAGCATACCAATGTCATTTTTAGACAGCATTTTAATGACAATAATTCCTCATGTTGCCCAGTTTACAAAAATGGAAGAGATCCCCGAGTGTGTAGTTAACAGGCATGTCTTTCTCCAGTCGACATGGTGCCTTGTCATAATGGCACCAAAAGCACAGGAACAATTAATAACATTAAGGAAAGGCTCTGATCCATTTAGATGTGTCAATGAGCCAGTATATGTAATACCAAGGTGCTGCAAGTGGACCAGCTACTTCTGAATGCAGTCATTTTTAATTCCATGTATTTGACACATAAAAAAGTCAGCCATGAGAAAGCTTTATTATAATACACAATTAAACCGTGATGCATTAAAAAAAACTGAGATTGTCAATGTTGGCGATATATATTAAGATGTACAGTATAAACACCCTTTGTAGACTACAGTAAAGTACAGTGCTGTTCAAAAGAGATAACCATACATTGCTGCATCTCTTCTTATAGTCTCTTTGACGTCTACTTTTGTGTACAGCATGCTGGCTTGCCTCAACACATTAGGATCTTTGGTCTTGTGTGGATTTTCTGGTCTGTGGTTCAACCTTTATTTTGTCTGTTTAATTGTGGTGGCCAACATTGATACTTACAGTAACACCCACATATTTATTAGAAACAAACTGCTACTTTTGTTGGAGGAAATGCAGAAAACTACAGTCTGTGCAGCAGGATAATTGAATTTTCAGGGAATGTTGTTCCCAGCAGATGCATGTTTAAAAACAATTCTAATAGCTTTCATGGACCGGGTACAATAGAGAAAAACAGATTTGTCAAAACAATAATAATTGTGGATGGTGCTTCAGTCCGACATTATATGCGATCTTTGATGTTTTTTATTAGTGGACTCCAGACCAAATTTGACTTGATATGCTGGACTCACATGACGTGTGCATTGTGTGAGTAAATTGAATATATATTAAGAATAAAGTCAAACAATTCCCATCATTAAGGAGAGAACCCAGCATTTCTTCTCTTTTATATGTAAGATAAAGTGTGACGCTTGTCTTAAGCAGTCTCCCTTGTTTTATCGGCTGCTCTGCTATGCCATGGCATATTTTGGTTATTTTATGCCACTCCCAGACAAAGTCTTATATCTGCACTGTGTGTGTGTTTGTAATTGCAGAGTATGTATGGATACAGTCCTCAGTAAATATAATTGATAGTCACAGGGAGTCTATAGCCTTATGACTGCATGATATAGTGACAGTAAAATAGACATAGTAAATGTGAAAGAGTGATCTTATGTATTGATCTACATCACAGAGTTTATGTATATAAATTCCCCACTCGCCCCATCCTGGGCGGTCCTTTTCCTCTTCCTTCCAAGCTCGGGTCCTCTACCAAAGGCCTAGGAGCCTGGGGGTTCTGTGCAGTGTTATTACATCAGTGTAGTTCTTTCAGGAAGTTATGTGGTTAGTTTTGATAAGGGTCAGAACTGATATGACATATGACACATGAGGGGCATGTTTGTGTGACGCTGATACAACCAGCCCACTGGCAGGTGGGAGAGATTGAGATTGATTCTGGAAGGAGGAAGACAGAAGCGAGCATGCTGCAGGCTGACGCTGAGAAGACACCCTACCATGCGAAAAGATTATTGAAGACAAATACACTGAAAACAACACAACTTTTGTAAATACACTTACAAAGACTTTTACAACTTGAACTACACACCAAGGAGTGGGCTGGCGGAGAAGTCAATGTGAGACGAGCAGGCTGTCCCTCTCGATGACCGACGCTAGCAGGCCCGGCTCCAGAACGCAGAACGTGAAACAACACGGCGGCTGGGTGAGTCAGTTTAACACAGCACAGCCCTCTTGGACACTCATCCAGGCCAGCTTAGTCTTATTATCATGTTAAACGCAACACGCAGGAAGAGGAGACAATACCTAGGAATACCTTCCAGTGCTTGGTACCTAACCTGGGATTGAAGGTTGGATGATGACATCCACCTACTGACCTGGCGTCCTGGCTCCCCCTTGCCATAGCATTTTTGTTGTACCTCGTCAATCTCTAGTTGTGATATCAGTTTGCAACTGCGTATATTGGAACGCTGAGCTAGTAGTTGTTTCTTGGTTCGCTTAGATGTTGGGTTTCGAGGTATCCATTGATCCCACACCCTCTTAATGTAACCCCTTTCCCTGGGGTCACTTGTGTAGCAGCATTCCAGTAGTTCCATATTCTCCACCCTAGTCCACAAATGTCTTGTCCCAGTAGCCCATTTCTCATCAGGTTGCCCTGGTTCCCTAACACCTGACTCTCCTGTTTATGGTTTCGCTCATACTCGAGGCAGGTAGGCAGATAGCATCAAGGATCTATCAGTCTATGCATCAAACCTTGACATAGACACATTAACAACAATGTGACATTTTCATTTAACACTGCATTTAGGCTCATGATCAAGTACAAGTGTTGCTTATGTTTCACCTTTCATTTACACACAGATGCACTTGCATACAAGCATAGGCGTTAGACTGAGAACATACTGCTCGTCTACTGTTCCTCCTTGTATAGGTTGACATACATTTGGACTGAGACTGGCAATCTCGCACTCCTGGCAGACGGAAATTGCCAGGCCAAATCTTGTTCCCAGTCCGACCCATGCATACAGGAATAGACGCAGGTACTCACACTCATTTACAGGAACATTAAGTAGACTTGCACACAAAACTCATACAGTAAAATTATTTTGCTTGCTTGCAGAGCAGTCATTTGTCCACACTGACACGTTTCATATTCCTCCTCCTTCCTTGCAGTCTGATAATGTTGTTGTTGCCTGTGACTTTAGTGAAAAACTTTAGTCAACCGTAATAATTTACAGTGTATAATAGACATTGGCTCGGTGGTTAGCACTGCCACCTCACAGCAAGAGATTGGATTTTAACCCAGCTCGAGTTCTCACGTTCTGCCCATGTGGATTCCAACTGACACTCCACAGACATGCAGAAAGGTATTTTGGACACTGGTTGTCTATGTGTTACTTTAGCAGGATAAGTTTGCTTTTTGTATTAGTTTCTTCGGTAATAAACAATATTTATTCAATTCAATATAGCAATTTAATTAAGCTGCCACAAATGAAAGACATGAAAAAAAGAGTGGAGGAATAGAGATAGAATTTGAAAGAAAAGAAAGATGAGTGGGTACATGTTTTAGGACATGAACAATTTATTGGTAAACTGTAGCTGGAAACTCTAAAGAGAAGTGACCTCTTTGGAATACAGAAGGGCATACACTACAATAAATAGATCTTGAATACTGTATGTTCTTCTTTCAAAACATTTGACAGAGATGTCCATTCATGTAGCCCTTTTACTGTCTCTGTATCAAAAGGCTTTAAAACTGTGCGTTAAGGTTGCACTCTTTATTTTCTTGGCAAAGGCTTTTGTTTAATTTAAAAAAAGATGAGTTTGAGGCCACCGAAGATTAAAAACTGTTGTTTTTTTGGTCTGCATGCTGGGCCTTAAAATTTAGAGGGTTATGAATACCAATAATTTCCATCCTAAATAAAGTGGACTGCTAAATGAAAGATGAAAAACAAGATGAAAAAAACCATAGACCTGACCTTGTTGTCTTCAGTGGTAGGTATAGCATGGCAGCCTGATGAATTCAGCACATTCTGAAATACTCAAATCCCAACATTAGACCTTACATTACTTTTTCATATTAAATCTATTTCCAGATTAAAGCAGTGTTCACATGAATACCTAGACTGAACATCCACATTGTGATTTGCACACTGTGAGCTGTCAGTAGCTATCTGGGGCAGTCAGTACCAAAGGCTACATGCTTAAAAGTAAAAATGTTCCACTTAAGTGATGTATGGCGCTGGTGTACTGTAGTTCAGTGAGTTTAATATGGTGCTAACACTGTCAGGGTTAGGGGTCTAGGTCCCACTGGGCCCATCTGCCAAAAAAGCAAGCACTCATACATAGCAGCGAGGCACTTTGGATTAAACCATCTACCAAATTGAATACAGTGCAGTGATGGTATGTGGAGCATGTTTTTGAAGCTTATAATAATTCTGCTTTAAGGTAAAGGAGAACAGCAAGCATGTAGTCATCACACTCAGCTCGTGTAGAGGGGTCTTCACATGACAAAAATCAAGTATGGCAATCTGCTGGAAAGGAAGCGCAGGAGTGACATTGAAATATTGTTGAAGCACAAATGATGTGGCTTTTGAAAATAGCTGATCCTTTGTAAGACATCCATGGTGAATACTTCTGTTGCAACTGTATCCTGCAGCAACAATGTACTTGAACCTAAAAGTAAAGGAAGCATTGACAGTTCTATAAACTGAGATCAATCAAACACAAGCGCACATAAAAAAAAAGACTTTCCTGCATACCACTTGCTCCCAACACACACAACTTGAACAACGAGATTCACGCCTCGGCATAGATTTGTTACACTTATTATACACTAGCATTGCTGCCTCAATGCTTCTGGTATAGATTTGTTACACTTATTTTTCTCTAGCATTGCTGCCTCAATGCTCTCTCTCCATCAGAAAATATTTTATTGGTGCTACATTGAGCGTTTGGTTTTGGTAATGTGCAAACAGCTTCAGGCTTCTCTCAACAACACACTGTTGTGTTTTGGCCTGGAGGTGCGAAGTCACAGGATGTGAATATACAACAATACACCGCCCAGGCCAAATTATGTCCTGTTTTTAAGTTGCCTGTCATATCTGTAGATACTGAAATCCATGGTTTTAGTAGAATAAAAATGTGCTTCCATTATTCTGTTGGTAACATCTGATATTACATACAGTAGCAAACATGAAAAAGGCAAACAGTTGGTCTATGTGCTCGTAAGCCTGCTAAGGAGCTATATTGTTCTGTACATATTCCTAAAAGGTTGCTCAGTAAACTGAATACTGAATGTCACTGGGCATTGGTTTTGTTCATGTCTCCTTAGTTATGACATCTAATCTGTCATACATTTTTTTAGAGTTGACCATGAATAGCCCCAGTGTGTAACGTTTGTAGTTGTTTATTATCAAAATCTGTATTGCCCTTCACAAACTTGTCCTTTTTTATGAATATTGACCACCACCATCAATTTCAAGTATTCCTATTGGCTGGAAATTTTACATTTGCGCTTACATGAACTGGGGTAGACACTCCATATTCATGCGCCATCTTGAAATATGTTAGCCGGTAAGGGACATACAGGACATACTGCTCCGCCTTTTGCGTTTTCGACTCACAGCTGCTCGACGCTTCCCGGCCCCGTCAAGTTTGAAGAAGGAAACACGGAGGACCACACGTATTCAAAATCCAAATTTCAGGAACAGGAGTCTTCTTCTTCGCCCAGAATAAGAAAACAGATATTGAAAAGAGCAACTGACCGTCATCAGAAAAAAAGAGTCAACCAGATCCCAACTAGTTAATTATCCTCCGGACCGCTGCAGTCTCCTATTTTTTTTTCACTCTCCTTTCGGGTGGCGCGCGTGCCTGCTCGTGGTGTGAAGCGCGCGTCCGCGCCACTGTCCGACATGCACTCCCAACAACCACGGCTGATTGATGGCCTTCTGTACACTTTCGCTTTTTGAAGTGTGACGGCTACCTTAGCTGCAATACGTACATTCAACTGCATGGCGAGAGAGAATTGATTGCAATACATGATCTCAACGCTAGATGGGAGTAATTCTTACACAATGTAGCTTTAACATGACCCCAGATAGCAATTGATTAAAAAAAAGTTTATTTAGCAACATCTAAGGGAGAGCTATGCAGATTTCATTGCATATTAACTGGTAGAATATGCACAGTCATAGGCAGGCGTTCATCGTTCATGTTCTTTGCTCTCTCTCTGTGCATCTAACAGATTCTCATTACCACTATCTCACCTCCAGTCAAAGATGTAAATGAAATAATTTGACTCACAATGTGAAGTAAAAAATACACATGCACCATAAGGAGCCAGCCTAGTCACTCTGAGTTCTCATTTGGTCTTTGTAAAGAGGAAAATATGATTATATGACCTCCACTGCTGCAAGATTGTCATCATATCGTTGTCAGATCCAATTCAGAACTAATATGATTGAATACTAAGATGGATTTCATTACCAATAACATTTATTCACACATCATCTTTCAGATGACTGGGCTTGACTTAATAGAATGAATGTGTATGTCTGTGTGCATCTGTGTTTATGAGCAAAATAAACTGTGTCCATCTGTATTTCAGAGAATAATTCATTTGACAGTATGTGTGTACACATGAGTGAGTGTGTCTAAGTGTACGTGCTTGACAGTGTTTATGCAAAGCAGCAACAAGAGGACTATTGTCACAGGAAAATAACACACCTCTCTATGAAATCTAATTTAGTCCCACAGTGCATCTTATTTTTGTTTTGACTGAACAGGCAAAAGATGCTCCGTAGATATGGGAAGGCAGGGAGGTATGAAGAGGTGAGGGATATTGTCTTGTTCCTCATGAATACATATTCTTGATTAAGTTCATCTGTCTAATATCTAGTCTTTTGGATAAAACCGAAGGAGAGATGTTTTGTTCCCACACAATATTCAGCTTCAAGGTTTATCTAATATCTGCTTTATGAGATATGTAATAGATATATAAGATAAATATATAAGCTAATTATTGTTTAATATCCAGTAAGGTGGTGTGGTGCACAGTATAGCAGTTCATACCAATTATACGACAATTCTATATTCACACTGATTTGGTTTTTGTTTACTTCATTTTTCTGAAAGCTACAATTGACCTTTGCCCATAGTCAATGGGGTTATTCATTATTATTATTATTATTATTATTATTTTTTTTATGAGTGTATTTGCTTAACTTGTCTCCTAATGCAGCTGTTCTTTTTCCAAAGCAAGTTTTATAATTTGTATGTGTTTACATTTCCAGACAGCTGTTATCCAATTATTTCCATCAATCAGGAGGGACTTTTGAAATTAAATGAATTTGTTTGAGAAAGAATGCACAGTGAGAAATGTTTGAGGAGTCTTTGGTGATTTAGTCTATAACCACAACCTTCCACTTATTCCGCCGTATGTCCTTTTCGGCTGGATGTCTGTCACCTTCTGCTTTCTTTGTGTTGGAATTTGAAACACCGGTTGATTTATGAGGACTATGGTTAACCTTTTCTCAGATCTCTGCTGGGTAAATCGAGACAGCTAGCTAGACTATCTGTCCAATCTGAGTTTTCTGTTGAACGACCAAAACAACTTCTGAACGGACACACGTTACACCAAAACAAGTTTCTTCCTGAGGCTATTTAGTAGAGGCACCGGGGCTCCGTGCAGAACTTAGCACCACCCATGGCGATTGTGATTGGGTTTAAGAAATGCCAATAAACCAGAGCATGTTTCTCTCCCATCCCGGAATGTTGTGTGGACTAACGAGACCCTCCTGCGCAGTGCTGTGGAGGAAGGTCTGGCTATGCGAGACTAGTGGTGATTAGACCCAGTTAGGTGATCCATCACATTTCAATTTTAGTTAAATTATGATATTTTTATTTGGAAATTTACACAACAGTAATGCAATATTAAAGCAGAGATGATGTTCAATGTAATGTATCTGTATATACTGTATGGAAATTAATGTAAACTGGTGTAAGGTAGATAAAACACATTCAAAATCCTCAACCCTGATCTGAAAATGGTTGTCAGTAATATAAGGCACGTATGATTTATAGTAAAAGAACATAACTATGGTCCTTTGATGGACCAGCTGTCAAATGGCATCTGGTAATAATCACACATACTTCTCTTCATCAGCTAGATTCCAATCTTTGTTCTGTTTGCATACAAGACATTTTAGTTTGTGTCTGCTGAGGATGTGTCTTAAGACACAATAAGAAAATTCAATAATATCACACCATTCCAAGATTCCAAGATTCCCTTCTTCTCCTGAGAATATGACAGTACTTTAGCAAAATTATTAACACCATATTACAGCCATGGTGTTGCCACATAACAAGTTTATATCACAACTTTTCTTATCAGACATCAATGTGAGGTACCTACTGTAAGTCTCAAATGCTTCAGAAAAGCTGCTTAGTGGTAAAGTGGCTTAGCTTGCCGCGTGCATTAGAGCATTGTTGAAAAACTATGCATAGTCGACAAAGCTTGGCGGCTAATAAGGCAACAAACAAGATTTAATTTGACCTGAAATAGCCTCCAAAAGGCCAGCAGTGCATTGCATTCTATCTCCTACAAAGGAACGAGCCGACAATCCGACCACTGTCTCACATTAGGCCTAATTAATTAGCGCTTTGCTGTGGTATAAATCCCTAATTGAAGCTCACTGACCTTGGAGTTATTTTCAGTACTCAGAAGGCAAAGGCAGCCCGCTCATGGGTGTGTTTATAATAAAAAATATCTTTTCTATTTTGTTTAGCACTGTGTGTGTGTGTGTGTGTGTGTGTGTGTGTGTGTGTGTGTGTGTGTGTGTGTGTGTGTGTGTGTGTGTGTGTGTGTCTGTCTGTCTATCTGTCACACGTTAGCACTGTGGGATGATTGGTTTTGAAAGGTGTTGGCTTAAATTATGAGAAAAGCTTGATTACGCATATATGTAATCACACTACTGTCATTATATTCAAATTACAGAATTTGTGAATTTAAACATTGTGAAAAGTATGGCATGGGTGATTGTTTGCCTTTCCTTTAACAGTAAATACAATATTCACAGTTCACATGTCACAACGACAATGTGTCTTGTAACGTCACTAAATATAAAATAATGTATTTTTCATAGTGACAATATTGTGAATATGTAATCATGCTTGTTTTAGTTGGTGCCCATGTGTCCTCACATGTGAGCAGAATATTTTCTTATTAATAATTTTTTGCTCTGTTACTACTACATGTGATATCTGTTGACCAGAATGCTGTGTTCACATATCATTCCATTTATTCAGTATAATTTATTTAAAATGTTTTGGATTTTTCTTTATCATACCATATTTTTATTCTGTTTTCCAGATTTCCTTCAGTAAATATCTGCAAAATACAAATTAGTTTAAGATGGTGAAATTAACCAATCACTGGAAACATCTGCAAAAAACTGCAGATTTTGCAGAATGCCGTTTTTTTGTGTGTTTCAGTTTCAATGTACGATGTTGAAATTGCCAGTATAAATATGTAGCTGATAAATTTCAGCTTAGCGTCCTCAAAAAGGCACCCTGATTCAGTCCTTCTTGGTAATTGCAGGTGTGGAGGTTCTAAAAGTAGAAACTGATGAGTTCTGAAAAGGGAAGCCATCCTTTTCTAAAGAATCACCTGAATACTTCTGGGGGGGGGGGGGGGGATGCTGGGTGTATACAGGGCCCACAAAGATACTATGATGAATAGTGATGGATGCAGAAAGAGGCCCATGGAAAATGCATATGTACAGGATCAAGAGTGTTGTGCTATGCTCCTGCGTACGAGACAGGGAGTGAGAGAGTAATTTAGAGGGTTGGATTGAGTCTTTAGCAGAGTCTTTGCCTTCAAGCAAAAAGCACATTTTACTATCTCACATGTGCATTCCCTGGCAAGTTGGTTGGTGTCACCTTGACACAGGAATATACTTAGACATCAAGGAAACCTTGACTGCAGATAATGGCTTCTCTATGTCCGGATCAAACCAAACAGGGAAAAGCACTTAGGTGAATCCCACAAATCTTTTGATCAGCAAACAGACTTGGAAAAAAACCTGCTTTTAAAACCTCACAAGGGTGATCTTGTGTGTGATGTATTTTCTTGCTCATTGTATCACAATAGTAGGCCTACTGGAATTTGTGTCATGTTACAGATAGCAACATTCACATAAAAGAGTGTATTGTACTCTAAGTTCCTCTGAAGAGCAACGTTTAAGTAAATGCTTTTGGTGTTAAAGATTCAATAGTGAAGATTTCAGTGAAAGAGGAAGCTTTTACTTATGTAATGCCACCCTCAGTCTTGATACAGAGGCAGCTGGTGTGAGAATTCCTCAGCCGTCAGGCTGCATATATTGTACCTTCTGTTTATAATTCACTCACATGCTTATCCATTTTTTCAAATTCATAGTTTTATTATTCATCAGTGATTTTCCAACATAAGGGGTTGGGTGTCAAACGTGATAGCTCAGACTATATCCCAGACAACACTTTGCTTTTTTATGAAAGTATGGATTTTTCTTTCATGTTCTGGTTTTAAAACTACACTAATTTGTCTAATAGGTGTGATATAATTACAGGTCGGAATTTTTATCTTTTAAAGGCACTAATTCTTACAGCGTAAATGTGGTTAACATAAAACCTGCTACTCACATAAAGCTATACTTACAAATGACATAATTTGCATAATGGGGCTGCTGTAGGTCAAACCTTTAGAGGTACGCTGTTGATTTTCAATCTCACTTCCATGGAGGCTATGCTAATCTCTCAAAATGGGCTTGATTCACTGCAGCTGCAACAAACTCTTTTGTTTGTTATTTTTTTGCTGCTATTTCTGAATTAATTTCTTATTCAGTCTATTAAGCACTTAACTTGCCAAACCATGGATTTGTAGCTCTCTACTGGACTGAACTAAATACCAGGAGGCAGTGCCACCATTTGAACATAGTGTCCAAGGTGGAGTTAGCATCTTAAAATAAAGTACTGTTGGCTTCATACAGTAAGTGTAATTTTCACATTTATCAAACAATTAGTCTCAAAGAACTAAATTACCTAATATAATTGGTTTTCCAAGGGAAGTGGTTAACATCGAGAAGCCTACAGAAAAATGTCCTATTGACGCGAAATGCATCTAAGACCTTACTGTATCCATGGCTCTGTTCCTTAAACATCATGCTGTCACAGTGCTGCTCTAGAGTAATTTCTTAGTTTATTATGCAAGAATGATGTCCTTTCTCCTGCTCTAGCCCCCAGTCTCTCTATTGTGAGAGGTCATTTGGTTTCCCTGGAGGACCATTCATCTGGGACACAGTCACACAGGGATTCAGTGAGGGATACACAGGATGGGAAGTACCAAAGGTGCAGCCACCACACATGGCAGGTGTTTTTCTGACTTTTAGAAAGCTGTGGATTGTTGCATGTTGAAATGTCTGCGATTGTGTTGGTTGTATTGGTGTTGGGGAGGAGTTGGTTCAAATAACCTAAAAAGGACACTCCCAGCTTGAATTGTAAAACACCATTTTGAAAGCAGCAGATGGCCATACGGTTTCACAGTTTCAGAGATTTAAATATTGACAGGCACTGCTCTAAGATACCTTTTATTGTAACTACAGCCGGGGTTATCACGCTTGTGTGTATTGAACTGTATTGATTCACCTCTGACAGGCTGGGTGTAAGCAGTTTAAAAAAACAGCCAGTGACAGTCATGCAGACACTGATCTGATCATTCTACTGCATGTGCAAAAACGTTCACTTGTCAGGTAATTTGAGGCACTGCTGCTACATAAAACATATTCTAATGGCTTTAAGTTTGTCTAGTAGCTGTTTCAGATGGTCATCACTGTCAATCTATGTGATGTTACTACTGTAGAGGTAAAAACAGTGCAGTACAAATGAAGTAAGCATTTAAAAAAGGGACTGCTAAAATAGCTAATATTGATGTGAATTTAGCCTATAGACAATCAAGATCACATCACAAAATGAATTAGGTCATTTTAACACAGCCTTATCAAAGGTCTCCAATTAGTTCGACTTGAGAAGTTTCATAATTTGCTTGCAAATCAGCTGTATTTATCAGGACAGATGGATGAGCAGATGGAGGTGATGAGCACAAACCACAATCAGCCTGTCATTACTTCCAAGACATATGCTTAATATGACATGTTACAATTACACTGTCACAACGGAGCCTCATTTATCCACATTTCAGGCACCATCTAGTTGTGTCAGATTGCTTCGACACAGCAGAATCTAAGTGATCCAGATTTTAGATATTGGTTAGATCACTCTTCTCTTAACAGTACTTGGGGTTAGGGTTAAGGTAATCACAATCTGTGAAATCCCTCAAGGATTTTCCTGCTCTATGCTTCAACAAACAAACATATCTATGTGCTTAAACGATCCACGATCATAAGCGCATATCTCAGTTTGCACTGTTGCAGAAACCCTAAAGTCACATATCTTATTGGAGGCAGTATTTGAATGTTCTTTCTTTATAAACAAAATTGTCTATTACTGTACATGTGATCAACTTAATGACACACAAAGCTACATTTCATACTCTGAAAGAAGCCGTTTGCACTGAGGTTGCCCTTTTGGTTAAACACTGCTGATGGCTATATTTTCCCAATCATCTTGGTGCAGACGTTGAGCCTCCTTATATTAAAAAAATATTTTGTCTGTAGATTGTTTTTTCTTTTCTGAACTACCTTAGATATTCATGTCAAAATGTACATGTCCATATCTTGAATACAACTCCAAAGGGCTGCTCTCTTGGAGTTAGAATAGAGGCAAGATGGTTGGTTTGTGAGTACAGTATATGGGTGACCTACAGTAGTGTTTCTATGCGTATGTGTGTTGAAGTGTGGGGTGGAATGCTACATAAATGTGTAAAATAATGAGGTTTTGATAGAATGAGTTTAAGTAACTGTGTGTATCCATGCATGCACAGACAACACAGTGTGATTCCCACTGCAATCTCATATAGTTTCCAGGGTTCCTGGTGGTTGAGTGTTGGTAAGTCACTGATAACATGTGACATTGGTATCCATGACAGTTTGGGGTTGTCTGTGTCTTGGGAAGGTGGAAAGAGAGAGTGGGAGGAGGCGGGAAGGAAGAAAGGGTGTATCAGTAAAGAGGAAAGGAGAAAAGGAAGGAAGCACAGCAACACAGTAACATGTAGAGCACAGCTGCAGATAGGTAAAACATATTTAAAAAAAATTGGAATAGAGAATGTCTGAAAAATTGTGCGAGCCATTGTGATGTTGAAACCATCAAACCATGATAGCTCTGGGCATTAATAAAAATGGCCAGTAGGAGGGTTTTTTTTATTTTTAATGGCAGTTCGCCAATGGCTTATATAGAAAAGTAAGCTAAGGCTTTTACTGTATATCATTGTGCTGGGTGGAGACAAGATAAGAAAAGTGTGTTTTACTGATCACAAAGGCTGACTGTCATACATTGATAAAGAGAGGGTGATATGAAAAAATATACAACCCCAAATCAGAAAAAGTTGGGACAGTATGGAAATTAGTGATTTCTAAATGTATTTTGACTTGTATTTCATTGCAGACAATACAACAGCACATAATTTAATGTGTTCCTCATGATTTTTATTTTTATTTTTTTCAAATAAACAAAATTCCTATTTTGGTTCTTGCAACACATTTCAAAAAATGTTGGAACAGTAAAGCATTTACCACTTTGTAATGTTGCCATTCCTTTTCACAACACTTAAAATATGTTTAGGGACTGAAGACACCAAGTGATGAAGTGTTTCAGGTGGAATTGTGTCCCATTCTTGCTGCAAACAAGTCTTAAGGTGGGCAACAGTACGGGGTCTTCGTTGTCGCATTTTGCGCTTCAAAATGCGCCACACATTCTCTATTGGAGACAGGTCGGGACTGCAGGCAGGCCAGTCAAGTACCCGTGTCCTCTCCTTCTGCAGCCAGGACTTTGTAATGTGTGCAGAATGTGGTTTCGCATTATCTTGTTGAAATATGCATGGACGTCCCTGGAAAAGATGTCTTCTTGAAGACAGCATATTGTGCTCCAAAATCTCTATGTATATTTCAGCATTAATGGTACCATCACAGAAGTGCAAGTTACCTTTGCCAATGGCACTGACACAACCCCATACCATGACAGACCCTGGCTTTTGGACTTGTTGCTGGTAACAGTCTGGATGATCCTTTTCTTCTTTGGTCCGGAGCTCATGGTTGTTCAGCTTAGGCTTGCGCCCTTGTCCTTTACGCACTGAAATTCCTCCACATTCCTTGAATCTTTTAATTATGTTATGCACTGTTGAAGGTGAAATAAGCAAATGTCTTCCTATCTTTCTTTGAGTAACATTGTTTTTAAACATTTCAATAATTTTCTCACGTATTTGTTGGCAAACTGGCGATCCTCGGCCCATCTTTGCTCCTAATGGACTAGACCTTTCTTGGATGCTGCTTTTGTACCAAATCATAATTACAATCACCTGTTGATATCACCTGTTTCAAATCACATCATTATTTAACCAATTTACCTGATTACTAGCCCTAAATTGCTCTTGTCCCAACCTTTTTTGGAATGTGTTGCAGGTCTGAATGACAGGAAAGGATGCATATTTGCAAATGAAATTAGGTTAACCAGACAAAACATGAAATATTTTGTGTTCACATTGTCTGCAATGAAATACAAGTCAAAGTACATTTAGAAATCACTACTTTCTTTTTTTATTTGTGTTTTTCATACTGTCCCAACTTTTTCTGATTTGGGGTTGTAAGAGGAGGTATTCTGGCAGACATAAATGGCCATGTGTAAATGTATTAAATCCACTGGGCAAGACTAGGACGTAATCAGAATCATTAAATCATAGAATTATTTTCATATTGTAAAATCTGTTTCCTTTTATTTGACATACATTATCTGTACTGAAATTGAGTTCATTGAAGAATTTAGTAGCAAGACCACCATACTTGGCACAGTAAGTGCACACATGAACACACACAGACACACACAGACACAGACACACACACACACACACACACACACACACACACACACACACACACACACACACACACACACACACACACACACACACACACACACACATACAATGTGTGAAGGATGGTTTGGTTAAAAACCATCTTGCCGGCCATGAGGAGATAAGACCATTTCACTTCCCCATCATTTGGTCAGCTTTATCTAAAGCGTGTTTTTTCCTCCTTCCCCTTTGTTTTTCCATCCTTTATTTATTGACTTGCTCTTCTGAATGAAGGTTACACCATGCAGTGCAGACTTGAAATTATCTTGACCTTACCACAGGCTCTTGTAGCACACACAGATATCTTCTCAGGGAAAATAACCATTACTCTGGAATGAAGCATAAATCAAGTGTTTTTTTCCAGTGGTCCTGACAATGTTAAAGGAAAAAAAGGAACTGGAGGAAAGACGTGTAAGAGACACTTCACTAAGTAATATGCTATTACAGGATCAGATGTAGAGTGTTAAATTTTACTACCAGTTGAAACATGTAGATTTTTTTTTTTTGCAGAAGATAATAATTTTATTTTATGCACCAAGTATAAAAATATGTTGGTGGAAGTGGGGCAGAAACATAAAGAATAACATTACACAAAATGTATTTTGAGCCTGCAAGAACAACAATGCCGATTCATTTGAAATAAATGTATTACATACTGTATATTTCTGTCATTTTCTTACAACATCATTTATCCACGTTTGTCAATCTTTGCAGAGATTGTACCATTGATCTTTGTTGAGAGACATTAAGAAGAATCATTTTCGTTTCCCTTACTTCTTCTGTCATCAAAAAACCTAATGGTTTGCTTATGACTTTCTGTAAACCCAATTCAAATGTGATAAAATGACATTACCACGATGTTGCAGTAATTAAGACATCCAGCTGTCTTTTCAATATCCTCCACTCAATATAGCTGATCAGATTTCTGCTAGTCCCTTTTCACTTGGCTGTCATCAATTTGTCAGTACTCATGGCCCCTCCGGGCCGGTTATTGACGATGTGTTGGAGTAGGATGAGGGTAGAAAAAGCTTTAATTTCAGTGTGCAAGCTTGAGAGAGGGTTTGATTCTTGTCATACATTATGTTTGTTTAAAGCTGCAGCGGGTCCATATGTGTTCGGGTTGGTAGTTTAAATCCTGCCCATATGGCTAACTCCCCCGCTGGTAGATATTCTTAGCAAGTGGGACTTCTGTCTAACACCTAACCTGCTATGAAATGGAAATGTGGGGCTATAAACTAAACAACTGACAGTGAACCTTTCATTTCATTTCCTTTAATATTTTTTTACCGCCCTCACAGGTAGGATGGCTGTTCAAATTAGCCACTTCTCCCCAGCCAAAGACCCCGCTGGGCAGCATCTGTATTCATCAATGCCATAAGGCCAGACCAATTGTAATATTATTTTATGGCGATGGCATTTTTCATCCAGCCGGTCTCCAATAACTTCCAACTTAGATTTTATGGCTTTTCTCTTCCTCGCTTTTTTCTCTGAATACTGCACCTCCTGCTCACTCTCATGCTCACTCACCCTCAGTCTCTCTTGCTCCATCTCTACCCTTACTATTGCTTTTAAAATTGACTCGTTCTGTGATTTTTGACCCATTCCTCTCCTTACTATACTTGATTCCTATACTTCCCTCCTCCCACATCTTCAGTTTTTCATTTATGACCAGCTGCAGCAGGCTGGGTAATGAAGGCAGTGTTATAAAGTATAGGAGGTGCCTCCAGGCAGCCTCACAGCCTGTGGATCGGCAGATAGAAAAATTGAAATAGGATGACGATGGAGACACAGGAGCAGAGACTAGAGGATTAGATGGCCATGAAACATAGAAAAGATCCAAGATTAGAAAAATACTATGTGAACAAAGAAAGTCATAGCTGGTATGTAAATGTTTTTCCTTATGTGACGCTGCCTTTGTGTAACATACTATAAGTGAAGAGGAGAAAATGAGCAAGGGAACTTGTCAACAAATAAGTATGTAATCAATAGGGCAAATAAATACCTGAGTAACAAAATAATTTAGCCCAGATCTGTTTTTGTCTTCAGTCTGAGGAAAGGTAGAAGAGGACTTGAAAGAGTGATGGGATTCTGAGTTACCAGAGACTGAGAAATAAAGACAAATTAAATACAGAGAATAATGCATAGCGATTGAAGAAATGGAGTTGGCTGTAAAAGGGCTGTTCACTGGTCTTTGTTTAATGCAGTGTAAAGCACTTAACATGTAAGTAATTTTTTAAAATGTAAAGCAACCAGAAAAAATCTGAATCCGGTATCCGGTGGGTGCACTACCACAAACCCAAGGTGTTACATTTTGTTAGAAGTAAGCTAGCTCTGCACTTTGTGAATGGAGGCAGACCTGGTGGTAGTGAGTGCCACACAAATCAGTCTGGAGAGAAGGCAATAACTATCACAGGCACGTGAGGTTATTCTCTCTAAAAGCATGAGCTCTGTGAAGAGTTTTTCTGTGGGCAGTTTCTAAAATAACACTTGGAGGCCTGTTGGTGGTCTGAAAAACACGTTTTGGCTTAGAGTACAGTAGATCCTTCATGGTGTGGTTTGACTTTTGCAAAAGAAGGACTTTGTCTTTTCTGTAAGGTCTCACACACACTTAGATCTTCCTAAACTCCCTCTTTTGTTATTGTTGTCTTATATCGGCTTGCACAAACCAAGTTCTGGACTCATATATAGCAAAAAGCAAAAGCAAAAGCAAAAGCTATCTCTATCCCAAAAGTCATACATTTAACCCTGATACACCTGTAAATGAAACTACATTGATTAGCAGACATGTACAAAGATAACAGCGTGAGCAAAACAACTGGACATACAAAAGATCATGCACGCTGTGTGTGTGTGTGTGTGTGTGTGTGTGTGTGTGTGTGTGTGTGTGTGTGTGTGTGTGTGATGGGTGTTATAGTAGCTTTTAATTTCATCGTTTCATCACATTTCATCATATTTATTTATATATTTACTCAGCCAGCAATAAGTGTCCTTGTATATTGCATCAATTTATTATATGTAGTGTTTCACAGGTATGTGTAAAGTAAATTGAATTGTGCTCTCACAAAAGCATCCGCTGCTTAGCCCATAATACTGCATTACTGTGAAAACGTCAGACCTCCCCGCAACCTTTGACCTCATAAAGCACCATGAAGGTCATAAAGACCACGTGTTAAATTCCCTTTAGTCCAGAATACATACATGTTTAATGTGGCTACATTGAAGGCAAACATCTGTACCATTTCCTATTCTCTGGTTCATGAGGGGACAACCGGATTACTCAGGTCACAAATATTGTAACACATAACCTCATATTTCCCCTGAAACATGATCTACTGTATGTTTTTTTTTTTTAGGGTAACATAAAAGGCATATTTAGAATTTATAAAAATGTAATAGTGCTTTATGCCTGTTCAAAATGTAAATGTACATTTCAAGTGTTTAGCTAGAGCAGTTCAATATTTATTAAGTAAGCAGGTGGGTTTACAGTGTCTTGCTCGAGGGCATTTTGGTCATATTTTGTTATTAGCTGCCGTTGAGCAACCTTTGACCTGCCGGATATGAGATGGTAAAGATATTGGGTAATACCATTACTCTAGGCCTTTAAGGACTAATTATGAGGGTATTGTACTTTGAGTTATATTTATAGTAATCTGGCTTACCGGATCTACAGTGCTGGATGTCCCTCCCATTCCGCTATCCCCGCTATATTTTGCCAGGGCAAGACTGTATTTGTAGCAAAGGTTGTGGCCCAGTATCACTGTACCACATGTGTACAGTAGCTGTTACATCTGTATTTATTAGCACATCTTCAATAGTATTTGTATCCACAAGCTATGTAGGTGATATCCACTGACCTTCACTGACCTGTCATTATATTTTCCAATCATCATTGTGTTATAATACCAGATTGGCTGGAATTTAACACTGATTCACAAGTCAAAGTATATTATTTTGGTTAAGTCTTATTCAGAGTGGCGCTTCCTGGGCTGATTTTTTACACAGTGTATACAATTTGACTTAAATATCCCTTCTAGAAACATCTGGCCAAGGAACAACTTTGAAAATTAGCTTTTGGCTAGCATTTGCACGCTTACCATGATGTTGATCAGTGTGCATTGTCCCTGAAAATACATTAAAAATTAAAAATAAACAGAACTATAGACCATCTTGCGATGGGATCACACCAGCCAAAAGGCCAAATTGTACCAGGGCATAACGTGATGGGGGCAATGGCCCCTTCCCCACTTCCTATCCCCCACATTTTGACATGAGATCTGGTAAATTTTACTGCCCTGCATCTTAAACCATATAAATTATAAATGTGTTTGGGACACTAACTCACTAAGTGGAAAATGAGATAATGGATATAACATATGGAGGATTAGTAAATGAATGGTTTAATTTCGCCCCAGAGGATGTGGTCATTACAAACCACAATCCCAACCACTGGCTACCTGAGTGTTAACAGTAGCTAAGTATCCTTGTCCTGTACTTTAAAGTGACCACAACTTTACACAGTCAACTTATATCACCAGTAACTAGCAAGAACAAAAATATAATAAAATACAATACAAGGAAATGCAATTCAAGAACATACCACAGGAACTCTGCTTGTAAAATCCACATTGACTCTCTATAAGTAAAAATGCTAAACACTTTGAAGGTAGTGAATATTTCCTCTTATATCTGTTCAATCGATATAAATTGTCTGACTTTTTTAAGCAATGTGATATTCTACAACCATATGCCTCTCCACAAAAATAATTTAGCATGTATACAATTTTAAATGTAGTTGTATAGTTTGTAAAACTTAATCTTCTACTTTGTGTGCTTAAAGTGTAATTCCAGCGAAAATTGACCAAAAGGTGTTTTTCTGCATTAAAACGCGTCAAATAAGCCGTGGAGACAGTATTTTTCATCGATCAACCACTACAGAGCTTGGCCCAGCTTATACTACAGCTCCAAATCGCAAACAGTGGATGAGATAGGGGCCGTAAGCCAAACGCATTTTTTAACCAGTAATATTGTTCAAAACAGCACCAAACCTCATCAGTAACTTGCTCAGGGTCCCTACACATAAAACGAAGCAACCTAGTTAGCGAACCCGGAGTTTATCACAGAAGACTGTTAAGAAAACTTACCAAACTGTCTCCCTACCAGCCCCTCTCGAAGGAAAGTCCGTACAAGTCGATTATTGAATGCAATGCAAAACGAGACAGCAGCCCTATCCTATCAAAATCAAAAAAGTCGCTATGCGATGATTCTTGCCTTGGCCTTGTCTACTCCGAGCCAACACCTGACTGCCTGTAGTCCCTTCCGGCAATAGACGAGACAGCAGCCGTATCCTCAGCACCGAAATGTCACGCGAGATCTCAGGTGTTGGCTCAGAGTAGACAAGGCCAAGGCAAGAATCATCACATAGGAACTGAAATGGTGGAGTCTAATCAGATCAGCAACTTTTTTGATTTTTTTTAACAATATTACTGGTTAAAAAATGCTATTTGGAAAGCGTTTGGCTTACGGCCCCTATCTCGTCCACTGTTTGCGATTTGGAGCTGTAGTATAAGCTGGGCCAAGCTCTGTAGTGGTTGATCGACGAAAAATACTGTCTCCACGGCTTATTTGACGTGTTTTAATGCAGAAAAACACCTTTTGGTCAATTTTCGCTGGAATTACACTTTAAGACCAACTACTAAAAGTGACAAAAACTTCTCACGTAGACTGGTGCATTCTGTGTTTTCCAGCATGTTGTTATCTTGGGAGTTACCACCCTCTTATTTATTTATGTCACTGTCCCCTGTGAACCAGGAAACAATTAAAGTGTGTTGTGCCAGAATACCACTTCAGTATCTGAGCCGGAATCCACAAAAGTGGTCTAGAGTTGTTTTAATAAAGGCATTGTGCAGATTGCCCCTGAGTCTGGTGTTCGCCCCACAACACGAAAAAACAATAAAACACAAGCAATTTGATCATTTTAAGAGCAGCAACAGCCTATGCCACTGTGTTTGTGTTTTCCATACACTCTATTGCCGTGGTCTACAGTGCCCTGCATGCCACAAAGCTAATAAAATGTACAGCAAGCCAAGGGGTTGGCCACTACATATGGGTTGCCTGGTTGTGCCTCTACATTGTGTACAGTGTGTGTGTGTGTGTGTGTGTGTGTGTGTGTGTGTGTGTGTGTGTGTGTGTGTGTGTGTGTGTGTGTGTGTGTGTGTGTGTGTGTGTGTGTGTGTGTGTGTGTGTGTGTGTGCGTACATATAGCACTGGCACAAGTGTAAAAGAAACTGGATGTTTCTTTTGCTACCTTTAAGGAGCAGCTAAACATGACTCTTGATGTCACCGTGCTGTTTTCTGCATGGCTCCCGGCTGTTATACTGTGACCCAGGCGTCAGGCACATCCTCTATCCACTCTGGTCCCCATAGATCACTTCAGAAGGCACTTGCAGGGACACGGAAGGACTTTCTTGTTTTGGCCCCCAGAGGCTGCAACGAGGGAACTGAGATTCATGTGTTATTTTGTCCCTGCGGAGTTTGTGTGTGTGTGTGTATTTTGTTGGTGAGCACATACTTATGTATAGACATATTCATATCTGGATGCATGCGCCCATATTATTGCATAACAGTGTGCATGTTTTCATGTGTGTTTTCAGTTTGTGTGTATGTGGTATTTTAGCCCAGGAGGCTGAGCAAGTGAACTATGCCTCTTTGTCCCTTAACACCCTCTTTGCTGTCACCCTGCTGTGCAGCTACACTGTCACACTCGGGGTAAATAACCATGCCCAAATTAGTCTTTTTATGGCCTAAAATAATAGTCACACCATCGTGAATGTTTAATACCATTTCCAAGGCTGTTTGCTGACAAAAGCATAATTAAGGCTTGTACATAACACGCGGGGTCAACGAAAATGCACCATTTTCAGCAAATTCACGAGTGTTAGTTTGGGGGAACACTAATTGTGTAATTTCTTCAGTCTCCTGTGCCTCGCTGTTAAACCTAACAATACCAGGGTAGAACACTATGCTACTGTGTATTCATAGGTGGACTCCAGTGCTCTTCATATTCTTTGTACAGTCCCTCCAGAAAAACGTGATTATGCGATCGCAGAATTCAATGCATAATCAGCCGGAGTCCGCATATTTATGCAGGGTCCACATTTTTTTAAATACGCCACACTTTCACCGCATAAATTGCCAATTTCCACGCAAAATTATGCGGGGCTTGCATGATTTCATAATCCCCGCATTTTCATTGGAAAAAAGTCACATATATCTCAGCAGAAAGTTGAAAAATGTTGCGTTTACTTCACACAATAGCAGCCATTTTCCCCTGTTGCCATGGGAATGTTATGAAGTGATGTAATTTCGCCTAGTGAGAACACGGTGTTGGGGGGATCACTTTTTTTTCTCTTTTTCATCAAACCACAGTTTTTTCAAGTTCCCGCAAGTTCCCACAAGTTTTGCAAGTTCCTGCAATTTCATCGTATAAAATTGCATAAATATCCTGCATATTCCATCGCATTTTTTAAGAAAACATGCCGCATAATCAAGGATTTTTGCCCGCAACAATCATAAAAAAACTGCGTTTTTCTGGAGGGACTGATTGTAATTGTCAGGAATGTTAAAGGATGATTGCAGCCAAAAGAAAAGATTTTTTTTTTTCATTGTTCTGTCTTTAACACTTTATCACACTATTTTTTATTATTAATGTACTCTACTTTTTTCCTCTGTAAAGGGCCCAGTGCAAATAACATTGCTGTTTTTCATTGCACCAATAATTTATTGTAGCTCAAATTCTCTGATTGTATACTAAGATGTTAATAATGCTGGAAAGGTCTCATCTCAGTTTGAACGCTCCTCTCTACCATGATTTCTTTTTGGCTAAAATCTAACATCTGAAGAGAGAGACAGGTCCCTGACTGGCGGGGTTAAAAATGCAAAAGAGCAGTGATTTTAGTCGTTTTACTTAAAAAATCTGAGCAGAAAAAAATCTGCCTAAATCAATCTTTACTTCTCAACATTGCATTTTAAAACACAGGCAATGTTCTCGTTATTTCCAAATGTGGGCATCGTGCATGTTTTATGTCCTCTTTAAGGCAATGTCTATGAGCAGAATGCTGAATAATTGACGAGACGCAAAGCTGGATCAAATGGCAAGTCAGCTTCTGTTTGTGCCTCTCTGTATGCGCAGGCTGTTCTCTGTGTGTGTGGCTGTGTGCAGGCATGTGTGTTTATGTGGTGGATAGCCTATAAGTCTGTGTTTGTGTGTGTGTGTGTGTGTGTGTGTGTGTGTGTGTGTGTGTGTGTGTACAAGAGGGAAAAAAGTGTCAGAAAGCATTAGTTGTTTTTTTCTGCAGTTAGTGTGATTGTCACTTTTTACTGGAGATATAAATAAGTTTGGACTTGTTGTCTAAAGAAACAGATTTTTTGCCGTTTTCTACTTAATTAACATGATCTTTTTTGGGGCTTTTCAGCTGTTATGCACCAGGTTTGATTACATCTAAACGTCCATCACCTAATTACCCATCACAAAACAATGCCTTTGTTTTCCTTGTCACAAAAGCTGGATTTATTTATCTTATTTTCATGAATTTATGTGACATAATGCTGTTGTTTTTGTTCAGACATGCTGATAAAAAGAATAATATGGCTAAATACTTACTTATCTGTATATCCTTAAAGATGGTAAAGGTCTGCATGTTATAGCAGTGAAGAAAAATAGGTGCTTTTGATTTGGACATATTGTCAGTCAAAGTCAGTCACAGTCATGGATGATGAATCTTTTTGATTTAAATTGAAATTTGAATCCAAATGATGACATCCTATTCAATTTACTCAGAAATAACGTTTTCTTAAGATCATTTTTATATATGGCAAAGTCTTTCAGCCGGTCCACCACTTTGGTCCAGTCGGAAATGTCTATAATCAATTATAAACTATAACTATTCTATGGATTTGCCATAAACAACAGCCCCCCCTCAAGATCAATTACAATTACTTTGGTGATCCTCTGACTTTTTATCTAGCACCATCATCAGGTCAAAATTCCAATTTGGCCAATATTTTGGTTTACCTGCAAAATCAATGACAAGGCCTCAGTTGTACATTATGTTATGTACTAATTGGCAAATGTTAAATGCTAAATGCTAAATTAAGAGAATGAACATGATAAACCTTATACCTGCTTAGCATCCGAATACATTAAACAAAGCTTTCCTCACACAATCACATCCACACAACCACACACACACACACACACACACACACACACACACACACACACACACACACACACTGCACCACACCACACCTTATTCTCCTCCATTGCACGCTCACAGTCAATTGAACCTGTCATCTTCTCTTTGGTCCCCTAATGGCCGTCGACTCCGAGAGAGCTATTAGAGTACAGGACATGTTATTGGAAATCAAAGAGGATTTGGAGTCTAAGGCGTCCTCCTACAGGGGAAAGCACCCAACAGAGGTCAACTTGTTACAAAAACACACTCGGTCAACCCTGACCGCTCAGATGGATTGATTCTGAGTAAATCTCTGTTTCCATCATCACCATGGTTACTCTGGTTATTTCGGAGCGATTTTTGAGGTGTGACTGTGATGAAGTGGCGGCATGCGACATATCACTGGGAGTCTATAAATAGATAGTGTATATACATACAACTGTCTGTGAAATTAAATCATTGCCTTTATTATTTCTTCCACATCATCACTCAAGATTAAATCTACTTTTCTTGGGTTTGGAACAGGATTATGAAAGCTTTTTTTTAAAAATACATTAGATCATGTCCTAAAAGGTCTGATGGTCAATACAGAAAAATGCTGTATTTTGTTGTTCCCATGCATTCTCTCTGCTGGGTTTATTGCATCAGCGTAGTCACTAGATGTCCAGAGTTTAAAATTCTGATCACAATTCTGATCATCTGATTCCTCAGATAACAAGCAAACAAGTCCGTACAAGTGTATTTCTTTCTGCTAGTTAGTGTGCCGTGAAATTTGTGTCAAAACAACAAACATTGTTTTCAAGAGCAAACATAATTGGAATACCTGACCAAACTGCAGTCAGGCTAACCCTTTAGAGAATACCTCAAACAAATTGGTAATTTTGAAGCACATGCTGCCATATAAGAGAGTTCCCTGCATCATATTTTGATGTAATTTAGGTGAACTGGGACCTGAGGATATTCTTAGCAAAGACAAGTACAATTCTTGGCATTCTCTAATTATGAAAGAATTTCATTACCATGCAGCTGGTCTAACAAGATCTCGTTGCCCGATCAAGACTGTATGAAACACAGTGTTTAATTGCCCCTCTTGAATTAATTTGTGTCATCCAGATAACACAGCATGCTAGAGATATGCCTTTTTTCTTATTTTCTTTATCAAAAAAAAAGTTAAGCCAAGTCAAATTCATGAAGTATGATTTGAACTGGTGTTTTCCATTATATCAATGTTAAAGAGCTTAAAAAAGGAGATAAAGTGGCAGTTTATATAACTAGAGCTAGGCGATAGGGAAACAATCTAATATCACAATAATGTTGACCAAATACCTCAATATCGATATTGTGGCGATATTGTATGGTTGACAATTGGTGCTCAGAAAAAAATATTTACACAATGAGATTTTTGATAAATTATTATCATTACAGTACTGTGTATATAATAACTAAGTGGGTAAAGGCAAATAATAGAAAAGCTAGAATAGTGTGGTAAGTTAAAAAAATGACATCACTTTACTGTAATCCAGTCATTAAAACCAGGGAAAGATAACACTTGTCATATCACGATATTACGATATCCAAAATCTAAGACGATATTCAGTCTCATATCACGATATCCATATAATATTAATATATTGTCCAGCCCTAGACGTAACAGTTATCCCAGCTGCTGTCGGTTTGTGCTCTCTGAGTTTATATTGAAAATAATATCAAAGGATCCAGGTAGCTCAAGGTGAACTCTTTAACTGACTGAATAGATTTGATTGGGAATTACATTGTATCTTATGGTATTTCGTGACATTATGAATGTGGAGAAAGTAGAAAGTGACAGATTGACACAGACAGAAGTATAGTATATTCTCAGCACATCACATTACTTTAAATGGACAAACACTGTCGAGTCACTCAGAGGTCCAGATTACATGTTCTTAAACTGC